>JAODAL010012774.1:0-94040 GCA_025379985.1 Phyllomedusa bahiana
TAATTTTTTCCCCCCCCTCTGCCCAACCCCCCCTTTAAAAATTACCGGGCCCCTTTAATAAGTCAGGGAGTTACAGACAACCTTGGAGCAAATCCTCATCATACATATCACCATCATATGCCATAAAACAAATACCCATACCAAGCTTCATTCCAAAAAACCCCTAGAACAAAGGGGAGTTATCTGGAGAATACAGCACAAATTACCCCCAAAATAGTGATTTATAATACCCCTATCTATTCTGAAAAAATTTTTACAATTACAGTATACAAAGTCATTTTACCCCCATAAGTGCCCATTTTGAAGTAAGAGTGTACCGGGATTTGAGACTTTGAAGGGGTTCACTCCCGTTCATATTGAAACTCACAGGTGACTTTTTGTGAGAGTCTTTGACTTTCCTTTTGTTCTGCATCAAGTAAGGACCCCCATGATAATATCTCCAGCCCCCATCGTCCTGCAGATTTGAACAAAAATATTTTAAAAATCCCCCCTTCTGGGGACTGCGGGGGGCGGGGGACATGGCGGCTGCATCTTACCAGGTCCCGGTGATTGAGCGGGACCCAAACCCATCACGGGCCCCCCGCGTCATCTGCCTGCAACCTGCCAGTACATAACTGCAGAGCACGGCCAAAAACAGGGCTCGCTTTAAACGGAGCGGGGGGCAGCCACGCGCCATTTTGGGCCTTTGCTACTACTTCTATTTATTTTGTTGCAGCTTTTCACAGAGGGCGAAAGATCACTACCCCTATGTTTTTGGGGTTCCACAGCCATACTCCTTTTTGTTTGCTTTGTGAAATTTCCCAGAGATTTTTTCTAATTTTCACTATGCTTTAAAATTGACCCGCCCTGTGCCCCCCGTGCAGCCCGAGAAATTTTTATAATGCCTTATTTTAAAACCCACAAAAATTTACTGTCTCTGGGATTTGAATATCTACTATTATTTCCAGAACCAGAGGATCTCCCCTCTGCCGGCTGTGGTCCACCTGGTTGCCCTTCTCTTCTTTGATTACGTGAGAGTATGGACAAATTTGTACGTAAAAAACCCCTGTTTTATTAAAAAATCCGATTTTCCCCCCTGGTGGCCCTTTAAGCGAAAAGCCTATATGCAGATACCTCCACAAACACAACATCAAGTTTCAGTTGCTTTTCCTGGCAAAATTGAAGGTTCTGGACAATGGCTGTATGGTTTTGTTCGACTCACCGGAAGAAGCGGAAGAGATTCCCACACAAGACGGGAATGACCCAAAGGATGGATGTCTGGGCCCTCATGTTTTAGAATCTTGTCATGGCCCTCCCCCGGGTGTCTTTAGTGTTGTGGGGGAGGTCCCACCCCTTTTTTTGCCCCGGGCTGCATGGGGGGGGCTAAGCTTATGTTTTTTAACCTGTTGTTCATGTTAAAATTGCGTAAACTGTTCATTTATGCTGTTTTTTTTACATTACAGTTGGTAAACTCTGCTGCCTCGACCCACTCCCCCGTGGCATCCAATGCTCATTGTCCTCCTTTGCTCCGACTGGATGGGGAAAGCGCTCGCTGGGACGCTTGGAACCATCCTCCCTTGCAAACCCTCTCATTGCTGCCCACCCTAATGCAGGAGGCAGGATGAGTACGGTTACTTCTTCTATTCTGGGCCACCCTCTGATGTCGGACATAACATAATCTCATGGAACGTCGCCGGACACAACATCCCAGAGACGCGCAGGTGTGTTCTCCTTCACCTTAAACGCCTGAAAGCAGACATAATTTTTCTGCAAGAAACACATTGGAAAAGGGACAATTATGTCCTCCTACAGGCCCACTAGCTGGATCCACCCATACTGGCCTACTACCACAGCAAATCCTGAGGCGTCGCAATATATTTTCGAGCAGGGCTTGTACAATCGTTTAGTGATCACTACGTAGATAGCGAGGGGAGA
Organism: Phyllomedusa bahiana; assembly: GCA_025379985.1. NCBI lineage: Eukaryota > Metazoa > Chordata > Amphibia > Anura > Hylidae > Phyllomedusa > Phyllomedusa bahiana. The sequence continues at coordinate 1,915 of JAODAL010012774.1, forward strand.
TTTGTTTATTTATAATTTTCAATTGCTAACAAGACATACACTCTGCTTAAAGAGAACCTGTCCCATAGATTATGCCTCCCTTGCTGAGGACAGCACAAGCTAGTATCAGACATGCTGTTTCCAGTGCTGTGTCCCTTATTCTGTAAGATGCTGGAGTTTTTGTGTATTTAATGCTCAAATCTGCAGCTTTCAGCCAGAAAAGAGTCATTCGAAGAGTCATTCCGAGTCAGTTTTTTTCAAACCCCGCCCATCTGAGACTAGTCCCGCCCACCTCAACTGATAAACCTATTACTTTGAATAGGTAGAAACATGAGAATAATGGTCAGTGGGCGGGGCTAGCCTTTGATGGGCGGGGCTAACACCTGCTCATGAATAAGATTTGAGGGGTAAATGCTCTAAAACTCCAGCACCTTACATAATAAGGGACACAGCGCTGGAAACAGTAGATCTGACACTAGCTTGTGCTGTCCTCAGCAAGGGGGGCATAACCTATGTGACAGGTTTCCTTTAAAGTATACGCTCCTAACGACCCAAACTACACCTTGTTCGTCGATCTTAACAACTTTCTACTACAGAGTACCAACCTGATTTTGCTGGGGGATTTCAACATTGCCCCGGACCCGACCATAGACAGCTCGAACGTTAGACGTGACGGGTCTCCCTATAGCTCTTCAATTACACATCTTGTGGGCCACCTAGGGGTGTATGACCACTGGAGGCTCACGACTCCAACTGACAAATCATTTACTTATTCTAATGTCCACAGTACTTTTTCCAGAATTGACCTGGCGTTAACTTCCACTGCCCTATATTCGGCCATCACAAAGTCAGACATCCTACCCATAACCATCTCTGACCATGGACCTATACAGCTGGCTCTGGGGGGCCCCGGGGGCACTGCAGCCGCAAAGAGCTGGAGATTCCCTGGGCATCAGTACGAGTCGGACGCTTTCCGTGCTATTCGGCAGCCCCACTGGGCCCAATGTTTGAACGACAACACAACTCACATGGATGATAAACCCTTACTGTGGCTTACAGAGAAAGCAGTTTTACGAGGTCTGATTATCAGCTACACTCGCATGAAACATAGGAACCTGGAACACAAATTTAAGACACTACACTCTGACCTCATGTCAGCTCAACGCAATTATACGGCACAGCCATCGCCACAGAAGAAGGCCGCTATATAGAAGCCCAGAACCTCCTCAATACTTTCCTCTGTGGCCACTCGCGTTGGCAGACTAGACTGGCATAGAACCGCTTTTGTCGATGGGGCAACAGGCAAGGAAAACTACTAGCTAGCATGATCACCCCCTGGAAGCCAAGGCCACCAATTGCGGCCATCAGGTGTCCAGCCACAGGTGTAATTCTGAGAAACGCAGGGGATATAGTGCGTGCCTTTGTAGACTATTATGAATCCCTATATAGTGCAACCCCATATGATGCAGACCGCACTATGTCATTTTTGTACTCGGTCCGAGTCCTCAGACACACTGAAGACCAGAGCTTACATCTTGAGGCAGATATCACAGAGGAAGAGGTGTCAGCAGTGATCTCCTCTCTGGTGAATAGTAAAACTCCTGGCCCAGATGGATTTTCCGCGAGTTTAAAAAGATCCTTAAGCCTGGCGCAGCTCCCCATCTGTCCCAGCTGTTTATTGACACATACAAAAACTCCGCCCAGGTAGCCTTCTTTTTCGACTCCAAGACCATCCTGTTGCTGAAGGATGGAAAAGACCCCTTGTCCCTGACGTCATACTGGCCTATATCATTATTAAACCAGGATCATAAATTATTGGCCAAGATTATTGCCAACAGACTTCAGAATTTTTTACCAACCCTCTCACACCCCTGTCAGTCGGGTTTTGTGTCCAACAGGCACTCTACCAGGAACGTTAGGATGGCAGTGGCGGCCATGGAGGCGGCAGGAGACACAAAATATCCAGTTTCTATGTTGCTCAGTTTAGACGCAGAAAAAGCCTTTGATAAGTTCCCCAGGCCGCCACACTGACACGTAGGGGTTTTGGTCAGGTGTTTATAGAATTTTTGTCTCATATGCAACTTAACCACTACAACGCTTCTCCTTAACGGCTGCACATCCCGTTGATTGATTTATTCCGGGAGAAAAACAGGGTTGCCCTCTGTCACCTATTTTGTTTAGCCTCTCCATCAATCCCCTCCTTCTCTCTTGAACCCAATGAGAGACATTCCCGGGGATTAAACTCACGGCATATGCAGACGACCTTTTACTAATGATCTCTAACCCCAAGCACTCCCTAGCTACAATTCTGCGGGACATCAGGGACAAGGGGGACTTATCTGGCTACAATATTAACATTGATAAAAGTGAGGGACTCCTTCTCAAAGGCCCGACAAGACCTTTGTGGTCAGCCTTGCACCACATCCGCTGGTGCACATCCAGCATTAAATACGTGGGTGTCTTTCTCACAGGAGACCCCACTAAGATTTACACTGAAAACATCTCAAGATATGTCAGTAAGCTGCAACAAACACTGAACATATGGGAGAGCATCCCGTTGTCCTCCATAGGGAGAGCAAACCTACTTAACATGATAGAAATCCCACGTCTTCTATATCTATTCAATATGCTACCTACCTACCTTAAACCTAAGGATGAAAAACTGATTAACTCTCTCCTCTGGAAGTTTATCTGGGCAGGTAAGCGCGCACGCATCCCCCTTCATGTTCTTCACCAACCTAAGCTTGCTGGTGGCCTTGGCTTCCCTAACATAAAACTCTATAACTTAGCGGCGCTGGGACGTTACCTGGCGGACTGGGCGAGTAACTCAGATGTCTTCACCTGTAGCTTTCTAGATGGCCTTTTCCTCCCAGGGATCTCTCTTATAAATTTCCTCCACCTATCTTTTACTAAGATACCGCCAGAGATTCGTACTAATGTGCTGCTTATGCCTAGAGGAAGATGAGAATGCTGAAGGGACTGTCTCCAGACCACCCACTCCATCAGTCATTGATACAGAACCCTAATTTTTAGGACAGTATCCCACATGGTTCCTTCGGGAGACTTCACAGATGTGGCCTTACCTCCCTCAGTCAGTGGGTTAACCCTACGACTCACCAGCCCTTCTCCTTCCGAGGCCTCCAGACCGTGCTTCCGGGACTACACATCCCTTTCTTTACCTACCTACAAGCCCATAGTTTTGTAAGGGAGGTCCTCCGTCACATCACTAACCCGAACCAAACTCTGAGTTTCGATAGAACAGTATTGAAACCATTGAGACGCTCACATCTCTCCATGATCTATCGATACCTGCTTGGTACTATAGACTATGAATGCACTGTTCTCCAACTCTCGTGCTGGCAACAGTTGGACCCAGCACTAACACCAGAATTTATCCTAACAGCGCTCGCTGCCAGATATGTTGAAATGACTCTAAAAATCACCCATAATGAATATTTGACACCACAGAGGGGCCACAGGATGGGCATTTATGTCTCCAGCGCATATTTCAAATGTGACTCTCCAGAAGCCAACATTTACCATCGCCTCTGGGAATGCCCCACGATTCAAATCTTCTGGGCTGATGTTGCCTCACACATACAAAACTACACGCGGCGACATTTTACCCCCTCTGCTGCATGGGCCATCTTTGGGTATATTGATAGAGGCCACAGATATCAATCGAAAAGACTCTAAACTCTTGCATGTACTCTCAGCGGCCGCTAGGAAGGTGGTGCTGCAGGTATGGAGCCAGTCAATGGGCCCTTTCAGGAAACTTTTTCTTGATAAAACTTTATTTCTCCTAAAAATGGACTGGGTGGAAGCAACCCAGCAAAAAGAGAGAGAGACGGGTACTGAAATTTTTTGACCTTTGGGGGCATATTTTCAACACCCTTCCATTTTCAGTTCAGGAGAGATTACAGACATGTTTTGAGATAACCGGATGGTACCTACGCCAAAGACTGGGTGGACAGGAGCCAATCCATTTACAAGTCGCTCGCATGGATTTTGCCAATTCTAACGTGGAGGATTTACTTTTGGGATGACACCCACAGACAAAAAAGAGGGAACCACCTGACTCAGAGTGCCCTCCAGAGATGAAGACTGGAACAGGGGAGACCATTTTTAACGACCCGACCAGGGGCAAAGAGTCCTTCCATGATTTTGGAACACTGGGGCAGGGGATGGGCAGTGCAGCACTTGGATTTTGGAGTGGAGAGGTGGGAACGACTTGAGTTATATATATGCACACCTGTTATAGTTCCTGAGGCTTTGTTGCCTCTTTCATTTGTTATATTGCGTTCAGTGGACAAATCTCAATGCTATTTACCTGCCTTATTGGTTGTATTAGAAATGTCTACGAAGTTTCAATACCCACTTTGGTAGGCAGTTCAGTTCTAAAAAACAAAATTTAGAGTTTTCACTATGGGTGACTGCGCACACAACCCACCTGCCAATGCTGTGTACTTCCACCATGACTTGTGCTTGAGATAAATTGTACAGCTTTCTTGTGGAATAATAAAGACATGCTTAAAAAAAAAAACACCTCACTTTCCAAGCACCTCACTCCATGCACCCCACCTCTGTACAAACTTTCTAGGGGTGGCAGAGTGAGTAGAGGCCATAGATTAGAGACACAGTCTCCTAGAGGGGAGGAACAGATGATTTGTCCCCTGTAGATTGTGTTACAGCTATGGTCTGTACCCATCAGAATCATATTACCTGGTAGGTAGACCCCATTAGATAGGTTGGTAGTCCCTAGGTTGGTAGGCCACAGATCGGTAGATAGGTCCCAGTTAGTTAGGTAGGCTACAGGTAGATAGGTAAGCTGTAGGTAGGCCCTAGGTAGCTATGTATGCAGTAGGTGGGCCCCAGGTAGCTAGGTAGGTAGGCTACAGGTGAAGCCTACATATGTAGATCGGCTATTGGTGAGGCCCACATAGCTAGACAGGCTATAGATGGGGCCCACATCACAGCACAGGCGGTGCAATAACATGACGTCATCGCGCCACCCACATCATCGTTAGGGGTGGACGCCTGGTAGGCTTAAGGCCTTAGGTCTAACAGGCGGTTTAGCAGAGCAGAGCGCAGGCGGCATTCCACTCTGCTAGGACCAGGCAGTCCTGCCTCAAAATGCTCAGGCCAGAGTGCCCGAGCGTTCTGAGGCAGGTGGGAGCCGGGCCACGTAGCAGTTGCTACAGCTGTTCCCCCAGTAGATCCACCACTGAGTAGCACCCTGATACCCAATGAGGGTGACATCCAGATAATCTATGGATGCCATACCATGGTTAGATGAAAAGCTGAAATTCAGGAAGTTATAATAATCGTAATCACATTTTAAATAATATTCCAACAGGGGAACTAGTCAGATTAAGAAGGAACTGCATTTCACCGAGCTCTGGCTTTATATTTGTTATGTGTTAGGTTTTTATACTAATTTTCATAAAACTTTAGTAGTGTAGCTTTTTTGAACTTTGACCCTTTTAGGGCTATTTGGGGTTTTCCCCGGGTTATAACTGGCATGCCATGAAAAGGGATTAAATGCCCAAAAAACAGTTGGTTTTTCCACTCAGAGAATTTTTTTATGGATTATAAGGGCTCTATTTGCCATGTTATTTTGTACTTTTTAAATGGAATTGCCTCACCTCTTGTCTGGATGCTGGTGTTCTTGCTTTGCTTAGGTGGAAATCCTGAGGACTAGTCTCCTTCACCACGCTACACCCAAGACTTTCTTCACTGCATCGCAGAGGGTGAGCGGATTTATTTTCATTATGTGCACCTTTGCTATAGTTTAACATATTTTTCTCTAAACCAAATAATCCTAATTTTGCTAATCTTTCTGGGTATTGCAGTGCACCCAGTCATTTCATTACTTTGTTGCCCGCTTTTGAATTTGTTCAAGCTCTAAAAGGTCTTTCCTGGCAATGGTCCCAAAACTGTCGCAATTTCCATGTGTGGTCTGCCCATTTATTGTATAATGGTGATTAATTTGTTTTCAGCATTGCCTTTATGCCCCTTTTTAATACACACCTAATCGTTTTGCCCTTGGCGCTGTCCCCGGCCACGGGCTGTTACAATTAGTTTAGGGTCCTTCAAATTTCCCCAAGTCCTTCCCCCATTCATTTTTTAGCCGAGTTTCCAGGGCATAACCTTGCCATTACCCTTTTTTAAACTCATCTGCCACATTGCTCAGTCTCCAATTTCCCCTACGTTTTTAAATAAAACATTATTCTTATTGTGTTGTTTCTTTAAAAGAGCTTAGTTCATCCACAATGTTTTGATATTTTTTTACGGTTGGAGGTGGATCCATGGACCCCCGAGGCGAGGGCGTAAGCCCACCCAGGGAGTGGATTTAAAGGGGGTTTCCCCGGTATTCACCAGGCCCGCCGCAAAGCGGGATGGTTTGTGCGGCGGGAGTCCACCAGGTCACTACCCCAACGGGGGGGTTGCCTGCAGTGGGGGCCAGGGGTGAAAGGACAGAACGGCGGGGCAGGTCGTGGTCGGGACGGCAGGGGGGCAGGACAGGGGCTCGGGTTGTAGGGGTAGAAACGGAGGTGGGGGCAGGCCAAGGTTCTGAGGGGAAACGTAAGCGGGGTTTTGGTACAGGGGGGGGGCAAGACAGAACGCTCTGGACCTTTCCCAGGGAATATCCCCAAGACCCGGCAAGGGCTGGCGGGAAAGAGGGCCGGACTTAAATAGGAGCAGTGCCCGAAAATAACCAATTACCGTGCACTGCCCCTTAAATCTAAAAGGACCCGGGGGCCCGGGCCCCCTGGGGGCGGACTACACCCCGGGGACTGAAGCCGACAGAGCAGAGCGTGGCTGGGTAAGTGGACGCGGGCAGGGGCTGCGACCCGGGCGGACCCCGAACCCAGGCAGGAGGGGGCCCCTGGGAGGGGGGGGCCGCGGACGCGCTGGGGCCCCGGGACAGTGGTGGGCAGGGGCTCTTTTACAGTCCCCCCCCTTTGGGGCCCCCCCCCGGGGGCCCCTCTCTTCGGTTTTGGGGGAACCCTTGGATGGGTGGGTTAAAATTTTCTCCCCGGCTCCCAAACTCTCTTCGGGCCGAAAGCCCCTTCCAGCCCCCAAAAGTACCCCTTTTCCCCTAGTTTTTCATCCCCGAATCCCTTGCCTCGAAGACTGGGGTGCTCAGCCACAGAGGGGGAAACAGCTTCTGGGAGAAGTGTTTAAGGGACCAGGGGCTTCAAAAGGGACACGGGAATTTTATTTGGGAATTCTCTACAGGGGGGCCGGAGTTTGTAAACCCCCGGGTTGAGGCCATGCCCTAAAAGGGCCCCAGGAACCGGGCCCCTAGTTTGTGGAGGGCATCTTTAAGCGGCAAAGAGAGGAGCCAACCTTGTCCCCCGGGGGAGAAACGGGCGGGGGGTTTCTTTTTGTCCCTTTGATTTTTTCATGCGCCGGAAGCAGGGAGCAGCGATGACGGGTCTGGGACCAATGGCCTTCAAATTTGGATCAGTGGTCCGCTCCCGGGATCCGAGGGGGTTGCCAGAGGGGAGGTGGGGGGGGATGCGACCAACCAGTAAAGGGAGAGGACCCCGCGGATCCGACTAAGGGGTTATGGAGAACTCCCCCCAGGGCAGCAAATTGGGCCCAAATTTTTTTGGCGTGCCGGCGAGAAGGGGCAAGGTTAGATCCAAGCCTGGTTGCCCCTCCACCGGCCGTTGAGGGGTGATAGGGGAAGGAAAAGTCGAGCTTGCCTAAAGTTGATTGCCAAAGTCGCCAAAACTTGGAGACAACGGGGACTCCCGGTCAGGAAAATTTTTTGTGGGGAAAAGCCCTGCAGCCGGAAAATGAAGGAAGAAAAGTTCCCCCCAGACGGAAAGCGATGGCAGGCCGGGCACGGAACGAAATGCGCCATTTGGAGAATTTGGTTGTTATTACCCAAATAACGGTGTTCCAAAAAGACGGGGGGGGGTCAGTAATGAAGTCCGGAAAATGTTGGCCAAGGTTGCGTTGGAATGGGGGAGGTGAAGTAGGCCTGGGGCTTGGGACGTGGCGTCTTTTGCGGGCCAGGGGGTCACAAGACAAAATGAAGCCCTTACATCCCTTTTCCATTTTCTGGCCACCAGTAGAACGGGGGTTATCAGAAGAAGGTTCTTGGGGGCCCCGGGGTGACCTGCCCCCCCCAATGAAAATTTCCCCCCATTTTAGAATATTCTGCGGAGTGGAGCACAAAAGCCTTCCAGGGGGAAACCCTTTTCCGGGAGATCCCCCGGGCGCTCCCGAGATGAGGCGTTTGGAGGGTTATTGTTCTGGAAAAGTATCTTCACCCACCAAACGCGGAGGCAGGGAGAGGGCGTCACCCTTCACATTCTTCTCAGCTGGCCCTGGACGTGGATTTTAAAGTCAAACCCGGGAGAAAAAAGACGACCACCTAGCCTGGCGGGGGTTTTTAAGTCTCTGGCCGTTGAGAAAATTGGGGTTTTTGGCCGAGTAGTAGGGAGGGGGAAAAACGGGCACCCTCCAGAGAAACCCCCCACTCTTCCAAGGCCAATTTTTGGCTAGTAGTCCCGTCGAAATCGTGTAGTTCCCTCTCGGCGACGAGAATGTCTTTGGAGAAAAGGGCCGGGACGTTACGTCTTACCCCTGGGCCCTTTTTGCGTAAGAACTGCTCCGCTCTACGACGAGGCATCCACCCCCAGTGTGAAAGGGGCTTGTGGAATGGAAAGTGCCAGGTGGAAGCCGTAGCGAAGGCGGGCTTGAGCTTAGAAAACGCCCCCTCCGCCCGGGTGGCCCGTGGTGGATTGGCTTGTTTTTTGGTGAGGGCTACTATCGGGGCCCCAGGTGAGAATGAGGGAAAGAACTGCATAGAGTTTCAGAAGCCCAAGAATCGGGTTGCCCGCAAGCCGACGGGGGTGGCCACTGCAACACCCAGACAGTTTTGTGGATATTTGTAGGGCCCTTGCCGAAATGACTACCCAAAAGGGGGCTCTCTGATGGAAGGGCACTTCCCCAGCTACGTATAGGTGGTTTTTCCCGGAGACGTCTTAGTACCTGGAAAAAAATGGCTGCGGTGGGGGCTCGGGTCAGGAGAGAAACACCCGGTGTCATCAAGGTAGACCCCCCCGCAGGTGGGGAGGGGTCCCGGACGTTTTTTACGAGCCCCCGAAAGCGGGGGGAGCGATAGTCCCCTTTTGGGTACCAGGTATCAAATGCCCGTCCCTGGTGTTGAAGGCCGTCTTTTCCACTTCACCCTTTCGGATTCGGACCAAGTTGTAGGCCCCCCCTCAGATCCAACTTAGAGAAAATCTTGGCCCCTGCAGGCGGTCGAACAGTTCCGGATAACGGCATGGGTCCCCTTTTTCACCTGATCTTGTTCAAACCCCCCCGGTGTCTATGGGGCCGTAAGGTACCGTCCTTTTCTTTCGAAAAAGAACCCCACCCGGGGTGACGAGGACTTGCGGATGAACCCCCCCCTGAGTTTTCCGGGATGACTCGGTCATGGTTGAGTCTCGGGGGCGACAGGGGTGACTCCCGGCCCCGAGGGGGCTGGTTTCCCGGCAGTTGGTCGATTGGGCAATCAAAATGGGCGGTGCGGAGGAAGACCCTCGCTTGCCTCCAGAGAAGAATCAGGATCCAAAAATATTGGGCGGCAGCCCGGCAATTTGGGTCCCGTTGGGTTTCACGAGAACAGGGAGCACCGGGGGGGAGGTGCCACCAAACAGCTCCCCGCAGTTGGGACCCCAACGAAACCCTCTCCAGTGACCAGTCCAGGATAGGAGAGGGGAGCCGTAGCCCGGGAGTCCGAGGAGGATCGCCGATAGGACGAGTCAGCAAGGAAAGGGGAAATTCTTCTTATGCAGCCCCCCACATGGAGGGACGTGGCCCCGGTACGAACTGGTTTTGGTGTCGCTAAGAACTCCCCCTGACGGAAAGATACAAGGGTCTCTCCAGGCGTCCACTGGAAAACCCATATTGTTTACGAGAGTGGTGTATGAATTTTCCCCGGGGGGCCGGGGGGGCCAGAAAACGCCGGGAAATTGGAACGTGATGCCCGCTCTGACACGACCCCCAGGATCAAAGGGTTTGGGGCGGGGGGTTGCACCTGGAATGCCCCCCCCACAGTTAGGTGTGGAAATCTCCCGCGTTGGGGGCGATGATGCTCTTGCGAAACTTCCTCCCCTTAATGAAGGTATTCGATGGGGTCGCTAACCGATCAGGTCACTGGGAAGACGGAGGTTTTAGCGGGCCAAAAAGTCCTTAACTCGGCTTAAGCCCTTTTTAAAGGGAACACAGTGCGGCCTGTTCCATGAGAGTTCCGGGCGGGTGCGGAACGTACCCGTGTCTCCTCAGACCCGGGCCCCTGGGTAGGGTTTTGGGGGCATTCCCCCAGGGATGCACGGGGTGGTTTCCCGAAGCGTTGCGGAAACCCCGGGGAAATGATGTAATCCGCCGTCCAGGGTCGTCTCTGCCCAAAGAAAGGGTAGCCCATGCCAGGGCCCTTTCCCGGGGAGGAGGCTGATCTGAAAGCCCCTTCGCACGTTCGGACAGGAACGGTCAGTCATCAGCTCCACGTGTTTGTCATTGGGTGATGAACCCCCCTTTTCAGATTGGGTCTCCGTCATACTTGGACGGGAGGACAGGGAAGTTGGGCCCCCTTGGAGCCACCGGAAACCGTAGAGGCAGGAACAACCCTGGAGTGGCGAAGGTACTGCTGCTGGACGGTGGGACGAGTTGGCCCGACATGGTGGAAAACGGGTGGTTCTGCGCCTGTTGACCGAGGGTTTTGGGGCTGGTGGCAAAAAACGGTGCCGGCTGGATAAGGCCCCTTGGGGGGATCCAGGCCGGATCTACTGTTACGGTTTGGGGGGTGGGGCCATGGCCACCGCAGGCGATTTGGGGTAAGCCCAAAAACCCCGGAGTGGAGTCAAGGGGGGTCCGGTATTTCCCCGAGCCCCCCCCCAAAGCGGGATGGTCTTGCTCGGCGGGAGGGGCCCCCGGTCAATCCAGGCGGGGCTTTCCTGCGTGGGGCCAGGGGGTTGCAAGGTAAGGAACGGGCAGGCGGTCTGGCGTGGACAGGCGGGGGTCGGACGGCGGCTCTGGGTTTGTGACGGTGCAAGCCAGGTCGGGGCAGGCGGCAAGGTTGTAGAGGGAAACGTAAGCAAGGGGGTCGGTACACGGGGAAGGCAAGACAGGAAAACCCCTTTGGGAACACTTCACCATGGAATTACACCCAAATCCGGCAAGGGCGGCAGGAAAGGCCGGGGCTTAAAAGGAGCAGTGCCCGGCAATAACCCTTACCGGGGCACTCCCCTTTAAATCTCAAGGGGCCGGGGGGGGGCACGCCCTAGGGGGGGGAGCTACACGCCCCGGAGTGAGAGCCCACAGAGCAGGAGGTGGCTGGGTAAGGGACCTGGCAGGGGCTGCGACCGGGCGGGCTCCTGGTGTGGGCTTACTCCATCGCCTGCGGTGGTCCAGTGGATCCACCTCCAGACCGTAACACTATGGCACACTTCCTTTTTATAGGCTGGATTGAGGGAGTTGCCCTTTTTTGGTTTTTTTAACCCCTTTTCTATACCCAAAAGTTTTCACTCTCCTTTTAATCACACTTTTAACAGATTCAAAGGGATAGCCATCAAAATTTAAAAAAACTTTTCATTTTAAAAAACATTTTTATTTTTTTTTTAAAAAGTCCCAAATTTCCTGGGTGAACCCCCAACCAAAAAACCTTTGTTACTCTTTCGGGCCCTTCCCCTGTAGTCCCCCTCCCCCCCACTATTTTTTGAAATGTAAACCCTTTTTTTTAGTTATTGCCCAAAAACCTTTTTCCTTTATGAAAGATTTTTTTCATGGAGTCCTTCCCTTGATGTATAAAAATATTGTGGTGGCAAAGAGAGGACCTACACAATATTGGGTTTTACTGTTATGGCAAAGGGGCTATTTATATTTTATAAAGATTGGCAACCCTTTCAAAAACCCTCACTTTTTTTCAAGGGGCCCTTAAACAATCTTAAAGTGAAATCTTGTTTACTTTTGTTCCAAAGGGGGGGGGGAGGGGTCTATTTTATTTCTTTTTGTCCTTGGATTCATCCACCCCATGTGTACAACTAAGAAGGACTTTAGCGGGCAGTAAATGGTTTAATCCTCTGTAAAACTATTCAATAAAAAAATCCGGGCCCCAAGGTATCTGCACTGAAAAGCCCCCCGAAATACAGAAATGCTGATTTTTGTTCTGCATTAGCAGTATTCAAAAAAAAATCACTGTAATATGAACCAACAAAATTTCACAAGGGGGTTTTCCCTTTTTTCCCCGGGAAATTTTGCTCCCAGTGGAAAATTTTAAATTATGCACTGGCTTGACCACTTTTCTTTACCAAAATTTTTTCCCCTTAATTTTCCCCAAAGGGAGATAAAGTTAGAGAAAAATTTTTCCCTTCCTTTTTTGGGGTTTTTTTTAAAAAGGGGTTTTTCGAACACAAAAAACACATAAAAAATTTGGGGGCCCAATTTTTTAATTAACCCCTTAAGGCCCCCGGCGTTTTTTTTTTGGGGGGACACGTTCGTTTTTCCCTCCTCCCCTTCTGAAAGCCATAACTTTTTTATTTTTCACCTACTTGGGAACACATGTGGGCTTTTTTTTTCAGGAAAAGTTTACTTTCAAAATGGTGTTATTCACTATATTTATAGAATATTTTGGGAAAACCCCGCAAAAAATTCCAAGGGGGAACAAATTGTAAAAAAAAAAATTTTTTTTTTTTTGGCCCTTGTTTCGGGGGTTTTGCTTTTACGGCGTTCAATCTTCGGAAATTTATCTGAAATTCTACAGGTTTTTAAGGCATCCAAAATCCCAAACATGAAAGGGTTTCCTTAAATTTTTTGGAAACCCGTAAAAAAATTCCAAACTTTTTCAATTTTAAAAATTTGCGCCAGGGGCCGCCTTTTTTGTGGGGCCAAAAAACCCTTTTTTTTTTTCTAAAAAAAAAAACCCCTAGGGGACGCCCTTTGAGGGGGGAATTTTTTGGGGCTAAAAGGTGTACTTTTTTCGCTAGAATTTTGGGAAATTTCATGCACTTTTTAATTTTTTCCATTTTTTTTCCGGGTTTTTGAGTGACGTAAAATAAACCAAAAAAACGAAATTTTTTGGTGTTTGGAATTTTTTTTTTTTTTTGGGTTTTTCGGGGTTTGGGGAAATAAATGATGTTATATTTTTATAGTGGGTTTTTTTTGGGAAACCCCAGCGATCCCCAAATATGGGGAACTTTTTTATTATTTTAAGGTTTTTATTTTTTTAAAATGGGGAAAGGGGGGGGATTTGAACTTTTTTAAAACTTTTTTTTTTTACTTTAAATTTTTTTTTTTTTTTTACTGTAAAAATTTTGTCCCCCTATGGTGCTTGACCTAGGAGGCCCCGATTTTTTAATAAAAAACCTTAAAAGCAAATTTCATAGGCAATAATTAGGGGTTACAAAATGGCGGGTTTTCCCCCCTTCCTGTATTTTGGACGGAAAATGGGGCAAAAAAAGGCCAGTGTAAATGACGGGGGCCTTCACCAAAGGGGCCCCCCCCACCGTTCCAGGGCGTCGGGTCGGGGGAAGCATTTGCTGCCTTTATGCCGATGACCGTAAAGATTATTCAGGGCCCGCGCCCCTCTTTGCCCGGGAGGGGTCTGAAAGGGTTAAAAAAAGCGGGCCCCGGGGGGAGCCCCCCTTTCCCGGGGCTGTTTTTCCGGGCCGGGGGTTAGCGGAGATTAGCCGCTAACACCCCGGGGGTGTGGGGGGGGGGGTCGCGGAGCGATCCCCCTGCAAAAAACCCCTTTTGCGGCCCCGGGGCGTTTCTCCCTAAAGCCCAGGGTGGGTTTAAAGGGGTTTAAAAAAATTGGGCGGGGGAGCTCTGACAAAAAGGCCCGGGGCTTTGCCCTTTGGGGTGAGGGGTAAAAAGTGCTTTGAGAAAATCAGGGGCAAAAAAAAAATGGGGTTTGGGGAAAATTTTAAATTTAAATTAAACAAAATTGGGGGGGTTTGCTCCTCCTTTAGAAACCCCTTTTAAATTTTGGTGGTAAAAACCATCTGGGCCTGGGGCTTTTGCCATTGGGGAGAGGGTGATAGCTGCTTGGGGCTCTTGAGGGGGAAAAAAAGGGGCGTCCGGGGAAATCGGGCAAACTCACTAGAGAGGGCCCGGGGGTGGGCCCGGGGACTGTAGTATTCCTGCAAAATGGGGAAGGGGGGCCGGCCAATGGAAATTTATTGGGGGCCCAAACCGGAAAGGGTTTTAAAGTTTTTAAAGGAATCATGAAAGACCGATAATATATCCTCGTCAGATGTTTTAAAAAAACCCCTCTGCAAATTTTTTTTTTGAAGTAAATTTGAGAAGCCTCCTTCCCTCAATTTTCCCTACTTAAGTATCTACCCCGGCTTTATTGCCCTTCAAAAACCCCCGCCTCTCGCACCTGATGATAGCGTTTGTGCTTGTGCTCCATGAGTGCTAAAACTTAATGGCAAAACTTTTAACAATAGTCCCCCACGTCTGAACAAAAGCCCAAAATTTTATGAATAGACTCCCCGTAGTGGACTTTTTAAACGGGGCTTTGTGTTTGCAACGAAGGGAAGGAGGGAATTCTGGGTAAAAGTATAGTCAATTCGGCTATATAATTGGTGAGGGGTTTGAAAAAAGTGTTTGTGCATCATTGGGGGCTTTTTTCGCCACACATTTTGACGTTGGCATACCCTGCAGCAAGCTTCTTTTGGGTCATTAAATAAACCCGGGAAGGGGGGGAAAGATTGCCCTTGGATGTGTCCAGTGGGGGGGGTAAGCTTTAAAATTTAAGTCACTCAAAGTTTTTAAATTTTACCTTGTTCAAACACGTCAGTTTTTCAAAAAACCCTGGTGAGGAAGGAAATCTGGCCTGGGTTTGGGACTTTGACATTTTCAACCGGGGATAACTAAGTCCCCGGAAAAATACACTTTTTGGTTAAATTTGGCCAATTTCCCTTCGGTTTTTGGGGAAAGGGGGATGCTTGGGGACCAAGGGAAAAGGGTTTTTACTTGTTTCTTTAAGTGAACTGTTTTTGTCTCTTAAAAAGTTTAGTCTCCCGCAGGTAAAGTTAAGTTTAGATTTTAACCTGTGCAGATGATAAAAGATCTTAGACCGTTTTTCGGGCGTATTCAGTCCCTTAACATTAAGAGACGTGACACTCTATATTTTTAATTCTTTTTAGATTTTGTTATTTGGTAGTAGTGTGTCAGAGACTATAAAAAAATGAAGAAAAATTTTTTTTTGATTTTTTTTTTCCCCCTTTTCTTGATTTTCAGAGTTTTGGAAAAATGCGAATTTTAATGTTGCCCCGCCCCTTTTTTTTTCTCCTCATAACTCGGCTAGCAAAAAAAGAGAAAAAACTACACTATTTATTTTGAACTGTACAAGGGGTTTCACCGATATGTCCAAAAAGTATTAAAATTTTACCCATGTAAACGGAAATAATAATTTTAAAACACATTTCCGAAATAAACCCTTTAATTTAAAAACTTCCAAAAATGCACATGTGCCTGCTATGCTCCTAGCCACGTCTGTGCCAAAATTCAAGTTGAGATCGCGATCAGGGGTGTGAAGTCGGAGTCGGGAAGTCAGAGTCGCTGCCTATTTTGCAGGAGTCGGAGTCGCCATAAAAGGAACCGACTCCGACTCCCAAAATATATAATTAGTTGGTACAGTTAGTTCGATGCAGTGAAAAAGGGAAAAGAGGAATTGGGTCTGGCCAGTGCTACTGCTCGCATATCTTCAGTCTTATCACATGAGGAGTGTAAGTGTTTACATGGAGCAGGCAAAGCGCTGCCCAGGGGAAAAGATTCCGCTCCCATGGCAAACAAATTTCGGCAAAATTTTTCACCTGCTTTCAAAGAAGTAGAAGAGTTCAACCATTCATCAAAACTGAGTGTGGCTGAGGCAATTCCTTTATACCCTGACATTGTTAGAGATGTGCCCCTTTTGGGTCACCGCTTTGCCCCCAACCCAATTTAGTGTAGAGAGGGCCGTTCTCTAGCCTGGAAATAATGAAATCAGATGTGAGGTCATGTATGTAAGATGTGATGGAGGCAATATTATTTCTCAGAAAAAATTCAGAGACTCCACGAATGTTCCGGCAGTGTTTTGCATATTTACAATTTTTTTGTGTTCTAAAGTCATATCCAATAAATATATTTTACACTGACAAGCAAAATGGTAACATTGTTTTGAACTTGTGACTTTCAGGCTCCAGATCTTCTCCATCCACTACAGCTTTGCACATGAGGCTACTGTTATTTTATATACAGTCATTTTACATATCTTCCCATTTTATTTTGACTTGCAAGTATTTGCATCTGCTTAGTTCTGCAGATTCTTTCCTGTAACTGCATTGTTACTGTTTTGCTCCTAAAAATCAAAATGTAAATTTTTATCATTTTGTTAGTATTTGGGAAATCCACCTTTTGGTTTTCAATACTGCCTGAATCCTTCTAGGCTCTGGATCAGATTCAAGCATGTCTTGACTAAAATCTGATCCCAGATCTCTTCTGCACATTCCCAATGTTGGTACAGACTGGACTTGGATACAAATACAGCTTTTTCTTCAACACTACCCACAAGTGTTCAAAAGATCAAAACATCAGTAACATTTTGCTTGTCAGTGTCTGTTCTGCCTAAATAGCTTGATAATTGTATCATAAGGTGATAAGCAGCCTGATGTTACCCTTTTACTACAGTAAAGTTATCACTTAAACATGCGCCATGTATGAGGGAGTCAGGAGTCAGGTGTTGGAGTCAGGAGTCGTAGTAGGGAGTCGGAGGTTTGGGAAATTGAAGAGTCGTAGTCGGGGCTTTGGCTTGCCATCTCCACAGCCCTGAACGCGATGGGATCATATTTAAAAATACAACTATTTCTGTGTCAATTCAAAAATCTTGAATTCAGATCTTTTCAGCTTGTGATCTTAAAGTGTGGAGTCTATATTTACAAAATAATCCATGATTTTTAGATATTATTGTATTGTTTTATTATGTTACAGCTTAGAAGCAGGAGCGGACAGAGGAGAAAGCTTGGTTAGGGCTCAACCTGAGAATGAACAGAGGTAGACAGTGAATGCAGAGCAGATGACAGGCCAGCAGCTGTCAATCATGTGAAGTATCTGCCCACCGCACAGTCAGGAAGTAAGGGTATATTCACATGGCGTCTTGCGTCCGTGTGAACATCCGCTCTTGTGATGCGAGACTGGGTCCGTCTGAACGGACCCAGACACGCATCTAACAAATAGAAGTGTTTTTAAACACTGCCGGCAATTAGAAACATGCAGTGGCGTTCACATGAGTGATTGTCGATGCGTATTTGCATCGCATCTGTTCGATACGTCTTTCGGATGCGCTCCAAGAAATGACATGTCAATTCTTGGATCGCATTCAAAAGACGAATCGGACAGACGCGATGCAAATACGCATCGGCAATCGCTCATGTGAACGCCAATGCGTGTCTTGCATTGCCGGCAGTTTTAAACACACTGCTAATTGTTAGATGCGTGTCTGGGTCCTTTCCACAGACCCAGACACGCATTACAAAAGCGGATATTCACACGGACACAAGGTGCCGTGTGAACATACCCTAAGACACAGCTTCAGAGCTTTCATGTCTTGACATGTTCACTCTTAAACAAACAGTAGTCTCTACACAGACATCAAGGGAGTCGGTGTGCTACAATATTGGCGAGTGCGTTTGGCGCTGGTGGCTGGCTACTGTAATCTCCAAAGATTGTGAAAATGAAGAAGTAGAATTGACTTTTTTGCATCCTTCTGGTCCAGCGCCATCCTTTGTGTATCCAAGAAAAAAGACATTTTAAAAGTTAACAAAAATCAGATATTAACTGACAGATAACCATGACAAGCCGTATATACTCTGACACGAAAGGAAATGGCAATTGCTAGTAAGCGCTTATGGACAAGATTACATTTCACCCACTTGAGGGGAAAAATTGATGATAGAAGGCCAGTTTAAAAACATACTATTAATTGTTTGGTTAGTTCATATTTTATAGAACGAGGATTTAACTCCTGCACTATTCTTCTTAAACACTTTAAAAAGGATATGTTTAGTGATATAATAAAAAAAAATTGTTACATGTATAAATAGGTGTTAAAAATATTGGTTCTTTTTATCTTGTTTTTAACATATAATTAGGATAAGACTATTTAGAAAATCACACTTGATGATATGATCACCTTTTTTCTTTTGATTTGTTCAATGAATTCAAGTTGAAAATGCAGAGCAAGTTGTGTTATGATGACTAAGAAGTATTTATTCTGGCACTTACGGTATTTGTTTTTTGTGTTTCTTTATTGTTGCATATAAAGGTTGAATTCAATAAGTTGTAATTTGAAAAGAAAAAAGGAAGAAACTCACACAAACATAAAATCAGATGATAAAAAGTTTAAAAAAAATAGAAGTTTCATATCCCAAACTGAATCCCTGTACAAATACAACCAAGAACACAAGTAACGCACATGCATTTTTTCACAATTTTAAAACATGCTTTTTTTCACAATTGCGCATCAAAATTTTTAATTTGATTTCTCCAAAACAAAATATAAAGAAAGATAGTCTTGTTACATATCAAATGAAAGCCTGTTCTGAGAAAAATGATACATCTCTTTATACCTCTACACCTCTTTATCTTAATTCTAGCCCGAGATATGATAAAAAATGTAAAGTCATACCAGGCCAAAATTAGCGCTTTTTCAAAACTTTAAAAGTCTGTAAAAAATTAACTGATGAAGTAAAACATTTAAAACTTTTAACTCAATTCAAAACTTCATAAAAATAAAAAAATGTAAAGATGTCAGGTAAAAAAAAATTCAGATTTGGATCACTTGAAATGGAATGACCCATAGACCCTTCCCTTCGCATGCTCTTATATACACATACACCCCTCCACTCGCATGCTCATATATACATACACCCCTCCCCTCACACGCTCATATATACTCATACACCCCTCCCCTCGCACACACAAACACATACAGTCAGTCAACCCACACACACAGCCTTCCCTGTACTCCCCTGTCCTGCTTCCAGCATCCGGACTCTTCAGGCTGCTCTGCTGGGAGGAGTGGGAAGCTTTGAGGGTCCTGATAAGGCCCACCCCCTTTCCTAACAGTGCTCTCTGCTCTCATAGCTTCCTATGAAGGAAGCTACTAGAGCCTCACCGGCTGTGGCGGAGGTCGGTACTAGAGCAGCTGCCGGAGGTTCTTTCTATAAGCGGCATCAGGGCAGCATCTCCCTTGCGTGAGGGCGGGAGAAGGTCCCCATTTGTGGGACTGTTCTGCCCAACCCTGGACGGTTGGTAAGTATGCATATAATACACTCTGCTAGACATAATGACAAGATGTCACTTTCTGTAATATAAGGGGGCTGTATGTATAGCTACTTGTATGTATATAATACACTCTGCTAGACATAATGACAAGATGTCACTTTCTGTAATATAAGGGGGCTGTATGTATAACTACTTACACCAATACATGTGTTCTGGTTACAAGCAGGGCTGTGGAGTCAGCAAACCAAAGCTCTGACTCTTCAATTTCCCTGACTCCCGACTCCTGACTCCCGCACACTTGGCGCATGTTTAAGTGATAACTTTACTTTTTAATTTAACGCGTGAACCTTTATTGCATATGCTAGAAAATTCTCAAATCTATTAGGGCATCAAAAGAGGGATATTATTTATGAGTGCCCCAGACTCACAGCTGCAAAGTGGTACTCAAACAATTTGGAACATTCTCGGGTTATAATATTAACCAGGACAAATGGGAATTATTGTGGATAGGGGGAAACGCATCTTCAATCTACACATTAAACTATCCTCCTCTATTTGAAACAATTCAAAAGGAATTACAAACTTGGTAGGGCCTTCCTCTGTCACTATTGGGGCGTATACATCTTGTTAAAATGATTTAATTTACAAGATTATTGTACCCATTGCAAACAGTTCCCATCTTACTTCGCCATATAGATGTCAATGCATATGATAGAATGGTCTCCAAATTCATATGGAATGGAAAAAGTCCTAGAATAGCCCTTGCAAAATTACAGTCTCATAAATTTGATGTGGGGTTGAATTCGCCCAACCTGAGAAGCTTTGTTTGGCAAGGCACATTATTGATTGGATACATAAAACTGATTTTTCTCAGATTGTGATATGGAGGAAAATCTAGCTGGTGAAAGATTGACAAGCTTGCTGCATTTACAACTATCTTATACCCCATTCATTGCGTAACACTCCATACTCTTGTAGGACACTATAGCAGCTAGGAAGGAATTGAGGAAAAGATATAAACTATCTTATTGGATCTCAAAATGTCTACCAGTCTGGGAGCATAATGAGTTTCCAGCAGGGAATAGTGCATGGTATGGGATTTGGAGATCAAAGAAAATATTTTTAAAACACCAATTATTCCATCCAACAGAGAATAGATTTAAGAAATTTGGGGAGATACGAGAAGAATTTGATATCCCAGAGACCCATGTCCTTCAATACCTGCAAATGAAATCTTTCTGTACATCTAGGCTTCAAGACATAAGGTGTAATGCTACACAGGAAATCTATTACTGAGATATATGCCAGCATTCGGGACCAGTATATCAAATTTGCACTGGAGGGAGGTTTTGGGAGATGGGGTAAATGGACAGGCATTGGATGACATAGCATCAATAATTCTCACAGGATGGAATTCGATAAGAAAGCATACTATCGGCGAAAAATGGTGTGAAACTTATTTTAAAATGGTACATTCCGGCAGCTATGTTCCATCGACGAGATTTCCTGACAGGATAACGGCATGCCCGGAATGTGCTGAGGCAAGCACTGACTTGTTTCATGGCTTGTGGGCATGTCCGTTAGTTCAAACTTATTGGGTTGGGATCAAAAATTTGTTGTCTTCTCCGTGGCAGGGGCTAATAACCTTATCTCTAATAATGTTTTTATTACATGGACAGGACGAAAGCAAAGACAGAACAAGTGATGAGTGGTGCGCTGGCTTGCCCGCTGTAATACATATAATCCTAATGGTGGCAAAGAGGTGTCTGTTGGCAAAATGGTTAGATCCAGTGTTACCAACGGCAGGATTGGTTATAGAGCAAACTAGGATATATGCCATAGCTGATTAAACTTATACT
Source organism: Phyllomedusa bahiana (assembly GCA_025379985.1). Classification (NCBI taxonomy): domain Eukaryota; kingdom Metazoa; phylum Chordata; class Amphibia; order Anura; family Hylidae; genus Phyllomedusa; species Phyllomedusa bahiana. The sequence goes on from JAODAL010012774.1 coordinate 23,043, forward strand.
GAGCGCCACAAGGATGCAAAAGCAAACATTTTTTTAAAGAATGGAAAATATTTATAGATAAATTCTAATCACAAGACGAGATCCAACGACTGATATTCAACCAACTTCCAGCATACTAAGTGGTTTCTGACCGAGACTCAAAGGCGGACATTAGGTAGGTGAATAGCCTTTCCTCAGAGACTCAATTCGAGATTTGCCAAAGTCTGCATAGATGTAGCAATTCTGGAAGGTTTTATGGTTTTTGGAGTTCATTTAAACAAATGTTTGTTTCATTATCTTGATTGGGATTTGCATAAGAGGATCACAGTTAGTGAAAATATCAAGACCAAGCAAACGTTAAGCCATAACGTCTTTATTGTACATGATTGTATTAGTGTTTTATATAAACTAAGAAAAGTTGGTACTTAGTGCATGAAAAATCTCAGTTTTTGTAAGTTTAATACATTTTGTATACTATTGGGCAACTGTGAAAGTATTCAATAACGTATTTTTAAAAAAAATTATGGTAGTCTCACAGTCAAAGCTGTAATGGATGGTGATATATGGAGACTGAAAGTCACAAGTTCAAAACATTGTTACCCTTTTGCTTGTCAGTGTAAAACATATTTATTGGATACAACTTTAGAACACAAAAAAACTTTTAAAAAATTGTAAATATTCAAAAAGCTGAAGTGGGAAAAAAAGGTTTTTAACAAAGATGTCCTGAATAACATTTGTGGAGACTATTAATTTATTCTGAGAAATAGCATCGCATCTATCAGATCCTTCATAGATGACCTCAAATCTGATCTCATTATTTCCAGGCTAGAGAACAGCCTCTCTACACTAACTTGGGTTGGTGGAAAAGCGGTGACCACATGGGCAACATCTCTAACAATCTCAGGGTATTAAAAAAATTGCCTCATGCACATTCTGTTTTGATGAATGATTGAACTCTTCTATTTCTTTGAAAACAAGTGAAAATTTTTACTGAAATATGGTCAAATCTGTTTGCTATGGGAATCTTCTCCCCTGCGGTAATGCTTTGCCTGCTCCATGTCAACAATTACACCCCACATTTGATGAGGCTGAAGATATGGGAGCAGCAGCACTTTCAAGATCCAATTCCTCTTACTCTTGGCATTGCATCAAAATAACTGTACCAATTAATTATATATTTTGGGAGTTGGAGTCCATTTTATAATGACTCTGACTCCTGCAAAACGGGCTCCAACTCAGACTTCTCAGCCCTGGTTATAAGGAGTTTGTGGAGGGAAGTGACCTCTCCTCTCCCTTCCCCGGCTCACACACAATGATGATGATGATGAGTCAGGAGAGAGCAGGGACAGGGATGGAGGCGACAGCACTCCAGGCATGACAACTGACCAATGCAGGAGGTCTGCAGAGCTGTGACATCCTCTTTCTCCCACTGCTCACACAGAATGATGATGTTACCACTCCTCAGTGAGGGAAGGCATACCTCCTGGGAGGAAAGACACGCCTCTGAATTTGAAGCTGTAAAGCTATGTCTACATTACAGTGGACAAAAAAACGACCTGAAAACCAAATCCTAAAAACGTTCATAAAATAGAGCTTTTTGTCCAGTGCCTGTCAAAACCTGTTGAAAAAATAGTTTTGTTTTGCTGCGATTTGCATTTTTTGGCGCATTTTTTGCTTGTCTTCAAGTCTGGTTTTTAATCCATGCATAAATGAAGCCATTGGATGTAACTCCACCCTACAGAAGGGTATGTTAAGCACATTATGGCATTTATATGTAATCTTGTAGCCGTTTTACGGATTTTGGCGCTAATAAAGTTATCTAGCCTTTGTCGTCAAATTTATTTTTTTTTTTTTCTACAGATTTTGACGCTAAAATCAGTTTTTTTTAGGGATTTTGGTACTTATAAAGACATCTCACTTTTGGCGTTAAAAACACTTTTGTTACGTATTTTGCTGCTAAAATACTTTTTTTAATGTATTTTAGTGCTAATAAAGTTATCTCGCTTTCACCACTAAAAAACCCTTTTTTTTTAATTTATTTAGGCGCTAAAATCCTTTTTTTAAGAAAACTGATGTATTTTAGTAACAAAAGCAAGAAATATTTTTTAGCAAAATTGCTAAAGAACTATTTAAGCGCCAGAATCTGTAAACACCGTATTTTTTGCGAAAAAGCTAAATAACTTTTTAGCACCAAAATCCATAAAAACAATTAATTTAGTGCCAAAATCTAAAAAAAAAAAATAATTTTTGTTGACAAAAGCGAGAACTTCATTAGCACCAAAATCCGTTATAAAAAGTATTTTTAACGAACAAAGCGAAGTAACTTTTTTAGCGGCAAAATCCGTTAAAAAAACGTATTTTTAGCGACAAAAGTGAGTTAGCTTTATTAGCGGCAAAATCCGGATTTTTGCGCCAAAATCCTTAAAAATCCATTAGCGACAAAAGCAAGATAACTTTATTATGACCGGTACGAATGAGGTCACATCGGACACTTGTATGCAGAATTGATAAGGTAAAACCTGTGGTAACACCCATTATAGGTGGGACCTTAATCTCCTGGGTGGGTTTTCATTGAAAAAACATAGCAAAAAAAACGCAGCGAAAATTAGCCAAAAAATGTCTGCAACTTTACATAGACTCCATTTTCTGCGCTGCTCTGGCGTTTTTTGCAACATGTTGCAAAAGATGACCGGTAAAAAATAACGAGCAGAAAAAAGACGTTCTGTGGAGATGTTTTTAGTATAGAAGTCGATGGGAAAGCTTTTCAGTTGTTTTTTCAGCGTTTTTAGAAATCAAAAAACGCTGAAAAAAACTGACGTTTTTCTGTGCATTGGAGACATAGCCTAAGAGACAAAGAAACAGCTCAAGTCTGACAAAGTCTATACTAAGAAAACCCCTTTAACTCTTTTACCTCAGATGTGTGGAAGCTGCCTCTGCCAGGATTCTGTCCCTTCACTCTTTTAGCTGTTCATTTCCTAGCCAGTGAGGCAAACCTTACACTTTGTGAAGTGCTGAGAATGACCGACCCAGATTTCCCAGGATAATTAACAAGAGCACTGTATCAGTGGTAGACCATGTTGCCCAAATGACATATGATAGATATACACAATGTATAGGAGCAGCATTTTTATATAACCCATATGTCCTCCATCACCAGGGCTGTGGAGTTGGAGTCGGTGCCCATTTTTGTGGAGTCGTAATAAAATGGACTAACTCCCAAAATATATAATAAGTTGAAACAGTTCAATGCAGTGCCAAGAGCAAGAGGAATTGGGTCTGGTCAGTGCTACTGCTACCATATCTTCACCCTCATTAGATAAGGAGTGTAATTGATGACATGGAGCAGGCAAAGCGTTACCGCAGGGGAGATGATTCCGCTCCCATAGCAAACAGATTTGACCATATTTCAGCAAAATTTTTCACTTGCTTTCAAAGAAGTAGAAGAGTTAAACCATTCATTAAAACTGAATGTGCATGAGATTGTTAGAGATGTTGCCCATGTGGTCATCGCTCTGCCACCAACCCAAGTTAGTGTAGAGAGGCTGTTCTCTAGCCTGGAAATTATATCAAATTTGAGGTCATCTATGAAGGATCTGATGGAGGCGATGCTATTTCTCAGAATAAATTCTCCACAAATGTTATTCAGGATGTCTTTGTTGAAAATGTTTTTTTTTTTTTTTTTTTACCCACTTACTGCAGTTTATTGCACGTTTACAATTTTTTTCATTTTTTGTGTTCTAAAGTTGTATCCAATAATATATTTTACACTGAGATGTAAAAGGGTAACAATGTTTTGATCTTGTGACTTTCAGTCTCCATATCTCACCATCCACTACAGCTTTGAACGTGAGACTACCATAATTTTTTTTTTAAAATACATTTTATTGGATACTTTCACAGTTATACAGTAGTATACAAAATGTATTAAACTTACAAAAATTGAGATTTTTCATGCACCAAGTACCAACTTTCTTAATTTATATAAAATCAATTATATATATATTATATATTATATATATATATAATATATATATATAAAATATATAATATATATCATATATATATTACACACAACAAAAACAAGAAAAAAACGCGCACCACAAAGAATGTAAAAAAAACCAAGTTGTGCTTTATTCCATGTCAGGCATTGGAATAAAGCACAACTTGGTTTATTTACATTCTTTGTGTGCAGCGGTTTTTTCTTATTTTTGATGTTTTGATCCGTGACGTGGTCTTAACGCTGCACCGGTTCCCCAGTGGTGCTGTACTACAATATATATATAAATCATGTACAATAAAGCGTTATGCTTAAGTTGTTTGTGTGTAGATATTTTCACTAACTGTGATCCTCATATGTAAACGTCAATCGAGATCACGAAACAAACATTTGTTTAAATGAACTCCAAAAACCATAAAACCTGCCAGAATTACTACATCTATGCATTTTTATATAACCCAATTTTTTTATACCCTGAGATTGTTAGAGATGTTGCCCATGTGGTCACCACTTTGCCACCAACCCAGGTTAGTGCAAAGAGGCTGTTTTCCAGCCTGGAAATAATGAGATCAGATGTGAGGCCATCTATGAAGGAGGATTTGATGGAGGTGATACTATTTCTCAGAAAAAAATCATTGACTCCACAAGTGTTATTTAGTACCATTTTGTTGAAAACTGTTTTTTCCCACTTACTGCAGCATTTTACATGTTTACAATTTTTTAAAGTGGTATCAAATAAATATATTTTACACTAACAAGCAAAAGGGTAACAATGTTTTGAACTCTTGACTTTAAGGCTCCATATTTCACCAATTACTACAGTTTTAAAACCTGAGACTACTATAATTTTATAGACAATCATTTTGGCTGTCTAGTACATAACTTTGACCTGCAACTATTTAGCATATACTTAGTTATGCAGATTCTTGACATGTAACTGTATTGTTACTGTTTTGATCCTTCTGGTGGAACAATCTTCTTTTGTATGCTAAAAATTACAACCTGTTCTCACATTCCCTAATAGCTCAGTGCGTTATGAGGCTGATTCCCAAGCGAAAGGTCACTGGTCTGATTAGCCATGAAGATTTCCCAAGAAAACAGAAACAGCCTCATCCAGTTCATCAATCTCTCGGCCAAGAAAATTGGCAAACTGCATCATGTGAGGCCATGACAGCTGGAAGAATATGAAATGAAGTCAATCCATTCTAAGGCCAAGAGGTGGACATCCAGGTAACCATGTAACGCACATTACACAGGTCTGGAATGATGGCCCGAAAAAAGGTGAAGAAGCCTTGACTTCAATTTCATCATAAGAAGCATTGGTTCCAGTTTGCAAAAATGTACGAAAAATGGAAGATTGGAAATGGGTGATTTGGAGCACAGAGATGACAATCAATAGACCGGGCTCTACTGAGGGCAAATGGGTCTGGAAGAATCAAGGGAAATGGGGGTGAACGGATCGAGAAATTTAAGAGACTGTCAAGTTCGGTGGAGGAAGTCTGATGATATGGGTTTTTTCACAGCCAAAAATGTTGGATACTTGACCAGGATCGATGTTGATCTCAATGCTGAGCTATATGTGAGTATCCTACAAGATGAATTACTTCATACACTCTAGTAATATGGGTATGAAAAAGACAAGTGTTCCAGCAGGACAATGACCCAAAGCATACATCAAGGTTGGAGAGGGAATGGTTCAATGATAATAAAGCAGAGTGACTGTACTGGCCTCCACCGTCCCCAGACCTCAACCCAATCGAACATTTGTGGGTCAAGTTGAAGAAAAAGCTGTATTCGTACCCAAGTCCAGTATGCACCAACATTGGGAACATGTAGAAGAGACCTGCGATCTGATTTTGTTCAAGAAATACTTGAATCTGATCCACTGATCCAGGGCACAGAAGGATTCAGGCAGTATTGAAACCAAAGGTGGATTTACCAAATGCTAACAAAATAATAAAAATCAAAATGTTGATTTTTAGAAGAAAAACGGTAACAAAGCAGTTACATAACAAGAATCTGCAGAACTAAGCAGATGCTTGATACTTGGAAGTCAAATTTACGTATAAGATATGTAAGATGATTGTCTATAAAATGATGGGAGTCTCATGTTTAAAGCTGTAGTGGATGGTAAGATATGGAGCCTTAAAGTCAAAAATATTGTTCTGCTATTACTTATAATTGGATAAGAAATCCATGTAAAATTCCATGTAGAATTTTAGTACAGAATATACAGATTCTTCACTGTATAAAAAGTTTCCACTGTGAACAAGCTTAACATTTAACATCTTTTTTCTTTTGCAAACATGTCTTTAGTACTATATCATAGATGTTGATACTCTGAAGCAGGGCCGTTCCTAGGCTAAACTGCATTCAGGGCAAGGTGAAGAAATTTTGCCTCCCCTCCCCCCTCCGTAACATAATGTGACACAGTGCATCACCATCAACTGTAACGCCTCACTTACGTCACTTACTCTCAGTATCCCTGATTGTTATATCCTGGGCACTGCTGAGAACCTCTACATATAGGAAACCCTTGCTATTTACCTCAGTTTCCTTACTGGGGAATTCCTTACCATCTGAGGGGTCAAACACACTGACCTGCCCCTCACTAGCACTCGAGCCTACATCCCCCTCCTCTGGGTCTAGCGGCTCACATTTTCCCTCACTACCATCACTGCAGTCTTTCTGACCACTGCAGTTAAAGCTACTGGAAGTACAGCAACCATTAGAGCAAGTTACCCCAGCTGCACTACAGGTATCAGCAAAATCTTTCTCTTCCATCCCTGCAGTGTCACAATATGGATTTTCATCACAGATAAACTTCTCTGTAATACACTGATCAGGGCTGTACACATAATCTGCCTGGGCACACATTTTTTTTTCAAACGTATTTTCATCACTCCCATTTGAATGATCATCATCATCAGTCCTCTGCAGCACAGACACCCTACAGCATCCACTCCCACACTGCCACTGAGACTCTTCACAGAGTGTTTTTTCCCCTTGGTAACTAACCAGCACATTCACACTCATAGTCTCCTCATACATGGTAGTAGAGCCCTCATACACAGCACCAGAGCAATCACCTTCATGGGAGGCCGTTTCTCTTTCAGGCAACACACTTGCAGAGTTCCCATTAAAGCAGGCAAACATCTCTCTGGGGCCAACAAGAGCAGAACATAACTGCTGGCTATCCCTCACTGGACACACATCACCTGTGCTATTGGCTGCTCTCCCTAGGGACCTCTAGGGGCACACTAGCGCTAATCCCCTCTGCTGCTCTGCCTGCTGCAGCCTGTTCACACAGTGCATTTTCTTCACACACAGCAATAGCTGGAGCTAGCCTTGTGATCCGGCTATCCTCCCCCTGCTCAGACTGTGTGACCTCAGTAGAAGTGATCAATACATTGTTCTTATCATCATCATCATCATCATTTTCTACTAGCACATTATTCATCCCACGTTGATAACCAAGTCCCCAAACCCCCCTCGGGGAAATGCAGCCTGGGAGACACTGAGTCCACAACTCACAGTCCTGTGCTCTCAGCCCTTTTTACCTGCTCAGGCAACTGCCCTGGGCCTTGCATGATCCACCCGGGTTCTCATAGCACCCCATGCCTGGCAGTCTCAACACCGGTGTCACCCACAATACACCCCCTGAGCAGCCCTTACCAGGTCCATGATGGGTCTCCACACTGGGAATGGTGTCTGGGTGCAGTCGGGACTTCTCCTGCTGACTGTCTGAATCAGCCATGGGTGGGGCTCCACCCACCTGGAACTCCAGCACTTGCAGCTGCGACCTCTCCGGCTTCCTCCTGAGAGGGCAATCAAGAGCACAACTCTTCACTGTGTGGCACCTCCAGCACGGCTCCCTCTGCTGGATGGTGGTAGCAGGCTCCTGCTGATGAATGTGGTTGCCCACGGCAACGGCAGGACGCAGGTCCCTTGGCAACTTCGTCTCTCCTGAAATAGACCCCTTCTTCGATTGGTGATACGGCCTCCTGGCCACAGGAGATTCGCTCCAAACAGTCATGGGGTTTGTTGCCCACGCAACAGCCCCTCCACACCTCTGGATGACCCCATTCTCCGGGGACTTGGAACCCATGCCCTCTTGGCAACCGGACAGCCTCTCAGCACATTTCCACTTGTAGGCATCCGTTGCACCATTTCAGGTTGGTGAATTTTGGCAGCCGTCTTTTCTATTTTTGGCTCAGCCTCTCCAGACCCCAAACAGCAGTTTGGGAAAACCCATTGGCAATCGCTTTTATTGCCTCTTGTTTTTGCTTCAAACTGCGCCCGGAGCTGTTTATTATACTCTTGCTGCTTGGCATTGGCCTCCATTAACTGGGCGAGCAGCTCCTCCATTGCCCAAAAAAATTTTTCCAGACACCAGCAACACAGACTTTTTAGACAGCACCGTCACTTTAAACCGCACAAGGCCAGCACCAACACACCGTCTCTGTACTGGGGTGCGTCCCCTGTCTCCCCAGAGATAATCTCTTGTGCACTTTGGCAGCTTTCCAACACAGGCAACAGTCTGTATACAGGTGTGTCTCCTCCAAACACGCTTGCTTACACATGTACAATTCAGCAGTCCTATGTAAATTGCAGCAGTCCTATTTACATATCAGGATCTTCCTGCACGACTTTGTGCACACATCAGTTAGTGCCCAACTTTATGCACTGCACCCATCTTGCCGGTTAGTGCCAATAATGCCCGCATCCTCCACCAATTGTAACGCCTCACTTAAGTCCGGGCCCTCTGGGCTTCATGGGGGTATTTCGCTCCTGGATCGCCGTCTTTGGTAAAGGGAATATTGGCACTCAGACACAGGGGCTTCTTTCAACTAGCCTCAGCCTGTTTATTTTTGGCACAGGTTTACAGCCTTCAGTAATAAAACAAATAAACATTACTAACCTTGGTGAGACCCTCTCTCAGCTGTGGTCTGAGTCTATTACTCCGGACCACTACACACACCTTTGACCAGCCACCACTGGTATACAGGCTTCCCACAAGCCTCGGGGGCAGAGCCTCTCTTCAGCTCCACTGCTGCTTCCACTGTCAGGTAGCAGACCACGCCCCCGAACACCTGTAGTCACAGGCTTTTATGGGCCCTCCAGGGATGTGTCCAAACGTGTCCTGGACCCACGGGGAAAAATGGGAACTTTGGAACATGGGGAGTAGAAAAACCCCCCGACACATTGTCTACTCCCAATAAGAGCCGACCCCAAGAACGGCTGAAATGCCAAGCTAACCTCCACCCTTTCCCAATCACTTAGTGTGGCTGACAATACATATGACCGGCTCCTATTCCATCGGGGCCCCACATATCTTGGTGGCATGTCGCATATACCACTCTGGTATATCTCCCCCTAGTGGCAGAAACAGGCACTTACATGTAGCCGGTCCTCCACACAACCAAATCTAAAATATACAAAAAGCTGTAAAACACAATGTGCTACATAAAAAACTACTAAATAGTAGTCATACAGTTACCAAATAACACCACTACACCAACCAGAATCCTAGGCTAATAGTACCAATGTCGTACTAAGAACACATATCGACAGCACATAGTGACCGGATAATACCGCAACACCGTGACCACATATCACCACTGTCACGGACGCCCCTACGACCACTGTCCTGGGTCGCAGGCGCGCCCGTGCCCCTGCTCCCAGCGGAGCCCCGTCCCGCACGTCGGGTTCGGGGTTCGCCCGTGTCCCTGTCCCAGCCGGCGTTCACTTACCCGGCCACGCTCCTGCTCAGCCTGTCTTCAGTTCCCGGCGTGTGGCTCCGCCCCCTGGGGCGCGGGGCGGCCTGGCTGTTTGAAATTTAAAGGGGCAGTGCGCCGGTATTGGTCATTCCCGGGAAACTGCTTCCTATTAAGTCCGGCCTCTTCCTGCCGGCCCTCGCCAGATCCTTGGTGTATATTCCCATGGTGAAATTTGTTTCCAGAGCGTTCCTGTCTTGCCTTACCGTGTACCGACTCTCTGCTTACGTTTACCGTCTACAAACCTTGCCGACTCCCCCGGGACCTCCTGCTTGTCTACCGTCTAAGAACCAAGCCGCTGTCCTGACCTCCTGGCTGTCCCGACTTCGAGCCTGCCTGCTGATCCTGTACCTTGCCTTGGCCGCCCCCGCAGCCGAGCCCTGCCAGTGGGAGTGACCTGGTGGACTCCCGCCGCAGCAAGACCATCCCGCTTTGCGGCGGGCTCTGGTGAATACCGGGACCCACTTAGATTCCACTCCCTGGTGTGGGCTTACGTCATCTCCTGCGGTGGTCCAGTGGATCCACCTCCTAACCGTAACAGTAGGATCCGGCCATGGATCCCGCCAAGGTGCCGTTACCCAGCCTGGCGGATCTGACGACCGTTGTTGCTCGCCAGTCTCAGCAACTCGGTCAACAGGCGCATCAACTCACTCAGCTATCCACCATGTTGCAGCAACTCGTCACCGTCCAGCAGCAGCAGCCTTCGCCAGCTCCAGCGGTTGTACCTGCCTCTACGGTTCCGGTGGCTCTGAGGGGGCCCAAGCTTCGCCTGTCGCTCCCGTCCAAGTTTGACGGAGACCCGAAACTCTGCAGGGGGTTCATCACCCAATGCTCTATGCACGTGGAGCTGATGACCAATCAGTTCCTGTCTGAACGTACGAAGGTGGCGTTCGTGGTCATCCTCCTCTCCGGGAAGGCCCTGGCATGGGCGACACCCCTGTGGGACAGAGACGATCCAGTGAAGGCGGATCTACAGTCGTTCCTCAGTGAGTTCCGCAACGTCTTCGAGGAACCAGCCCGTGAATCCTCCGCTGAAACAGCCCTCCTAAAACTACGCCAGGGGGGATCTGTCTGTAGGAGACTACGCGGTACAATTTCGTACTCTGGCCTCTGAACTGTCATGGAACGAGGCCGCTCTGTGTGCTACCTTCAAGACAGGGCTCTCTAGCCGAGTTACAGATGTCTTGGCCGCTAGAGACCTCCCGTCTTCCCTCAGCGACTTGATCTGGTTAGCCTCCTGCATTGATGTACGCTTCCTTGAACGGGAGGAAGAACTTCGGCAAGAGCGTCAGTCAGCTCAACCGCTCCGGTTTCCTCGCCTGGCACCGGTGTTCCAGAGGCCGCCTGCGCCACAGTCGCCAACCTCCACCGAGGAGCCCATGCAAATTGATCGGGTTCGTCTCCCTGAACAAGAGTTGGCCCAGCGTCGGCAAAGGAACTTGTGCCTCTACTGTGGCAGCCCAGAGCATTTTCGGAGGAATTGCCCCAAGCGTCACAAGCATGCGGGCAACTTCTGCACCTAGGATCTGTGGTAGAGGAATTCCTAGGTGCAACCTCCTCCTCACCCCGCCTGTTGATGCCTGTGCAGGTCGTGTCAGAGACGGGCATCACGTTCCAAGTTTCGGGTTTCTGGGCTCAGGCTCCCCCGGGGAAATTCATACCAGTCTCTAGTGAAGCAGTATCGGCTTCCGGTGATACATCTGGAGAAGCCGCTGGTCATCTCGTCCGTCAGCGGGGAGCTACTTAGCGACACCATCCAGTTGGTCACCAAGCCACTGTCCCTCCACGTGGGGGCGCTGCATAAGGAAGAAATCTCCTTCTTTCGTGTTGCCTCGCTCCTCGTCGGGGTTCTCCTCGGACTCCCATGGCTGCGGCTCCACTCTCCTATCTTTGACTGGTCTACTGGAGAGGTGATTCGTTGGGGTCCCAACTGTCGGGGGCGCTGTTTGGTGGCACCTCGCCCGGTGCTTTTCTGCTCTCGCTCAACCCTCCAGGAGCCGCTGCCCGGGCTGCCGCCCGAAAACCTGGAGTACGCCGATGTGTTCTCTGAGAGAAAAGCCGAGAGTCTGCCTCCGCATCGTCCCTACGATTGCCCAATCGACGTATTTGCAGGTACCCGTCCTCCCCCAGGCCGAGTCTAAACCCCCCCGTCGGTTCCTGAGACCCAAGCCATGTCCGAATACATCCGGGAGAATCTCAGGAGAGGGTTCATCTGGAAGTCCTCGTCCCCCGCGGGTGCGGGGTTCTTTTTCGTAAAGAAGAAGGACGGTACCTTACGGCCCTGCATAGACTACCGGGGTTTGAACAAGATCACAGTGAAGAACCGTTACCCACTGCCGTTGATCACGGAACTGTTTGACCGCCTGCAGGGCGCAAAGATCTTCTCTAAGTTGGATCTGAGAGGGGCCTACAACTTGGTCTGAATTCGCAAGGGCGATGAATGGAAGACGGCCTTCAACACCAGGGACGGGCACTTTGAGTACCTGGTGATGCCCTTCGGACTGTGCCAATGCCTCCCGCCGTCTTTCAGGAGCTAGTGAATGACGTCTTCAGGGACCTCCTCCCCACCTGCGGGTGGTCTACCTTGATGACATCCTGGTGTTCTCTCTTGACCTCGAGGGCCCATCGCAGCCATGTTCGTCAGGTACTGCGACGTCTCCGGGAAAAACCACCTGTACGCCAAGCTGGAGAAGTGCATCTTCCATCAGACCCGCCCTTCCGTTTCTGGGGTACGTATCTCCGACCAAGGCCTACGGATGGATCCAGCAAAACTGTCTGCCGTATTGCAGTGGCCACGCCCAGTCGGGCTACGGGCTATCCAGCGATTCTTGGGCTTTTGCAATTACTATCGCCAGTTCATCCCTCACTTCTCCACGCTGGTGGCCACGATAGTAGCTCTCACCAAGAACAGGCACAATCCACGCAGCTGGCCGGTTCGAGGCCGAGGAGGCGTTTTCGAAGCTCAAAACCGCTTCTCTATCCTTGCACGTCCGGATTCTACGGAAACCCTTCACACTGGAGGTGTGCCTCCTCTGTCGGAGCCGGAGCAGTTCTTACGCAAAAAGGGCCACGGGTAAGACTGTAACGTGCGGCTTCTTCTCCAAGACCTTCTCACTGCGAGAGGAATTACACGATTGGCGACCGGGAGCTACTAGCCATAAAATTGGTGCTGGCGGAATGGCGTTATCTGCTGGAGGGCGCCCGTTTTCCCATCCGTATCTATTCGGACCACAAGAACCTCCAATATCTGCAGACGGCTCAGCGACGTAACCCACGCCAGGCTAGGTGGTCGCTCTTCTTCTCACTGTTCGATTTTCAGATCCACTTCAGGCCAGCGGAGAAGAATGTGAGAGCTGACGCCCACTCCCGTGCCTCCGACGTGGTGGGTGAGGATACTTCTCCTGAGCACATAATCCCATCAGAGCGCCTCATCTCTGCAGCGCCAGTAGACTCCGGAAGGTTCCTCCGGGAAGGACTTATGTGCGACCTGCTCTCCGCAGACGTATCTTAAAATGGGGACATTGCTCATTGGTGGCTGGCCATCCCGCCGCCCGAAGGACCTTCCACCTCTTTTCCGGTTCTATTGGTGGCCTGAGCTTGAAAGGGACGTTAAGGACTTCATTCGTCTTGTGACTCCTGTGCCCCCAAAACAGACGCCACGTCACAAGCCCGGGAAGCCTACTTCAGCCACTCCCATTTTCCCAAATCAACCTTGATCCAACATTTCCATGGACTTCGTAACAGACCTCCCTCCCTCGTCTGGCAACACCATTATTTGGGTGATAACGGACCGCTTCTCCAAGATGGCGCATTTCGTCCCGTTGCCCGGTCTGCCATCTGCCTCCCACCTGGCGGAGCTATTCTTCCTTCATGTGTTTCGGCTGCATGGACTCCCTCAGCAAATTGTCTCAGACCGGGGAGTTCAATTTGTCTCCAAGTTTGGCGAGCCCTGTGCAATCAACTTCAGGTCAAGCTCGACTTCTCCTCCGCCTATCACCCACAGGACGAACGGCCAGGTGGAGAGGGTCAACCAAGTCCTGGGATGTTACCTTCGCCACTGTCCTCGGCACGTCAAGATGATTGGTCCACTTGCTACCATTGGGCGGAGTTTTCATTTTAACTCCTTGATCCGAGTTCCCCCGGGGCTCTCTCCCTTCTACATCGTGTATGGCCTGCATCCCCGCCCTCCTCTCCCCCTGGGAACCTCCTCTGAGGTTCCCGGGGGCGGACGCACTGGTTCAAGACATGAAGACCATCTGGTCCCCGACCCGTCAGTCGCTGCTCCTTGCTTCCGAACGCATGAGGACTCAAGCAGATAAAAGAAGAATCCCTCCTCCGGTCTTCTCCCCAGGCGACAAGGTGTGGCTCTCGTCTAGATACGTCCGTCTAAAGATGCCTTCACATAAACTGGGTCCCCGTTTTCTGGGACCCTTCGAGGTCATTAGCCGCATCAACCCGGTGTCATACAAACTCCGGCTCCCTCCTACGATGAGAATCACCAACTCGTTTCACGTCTCCTTACTGAAACCCCTGGTCCTTAATCGGGTTTCCCATAACGACGTTCATGCTCCGTCTGTGGCTGATGCGCCCAATGTCTTCGAGGTCAAAGAAAGTCTGGGCAGGAGGAGAACTAGGGGAAATCGATATTTCCTGGTGGACTGGAAGGGGTTCAGCCCCGAAGAGAGGTCCTGGGAGCCGGAGGAGAACATCCTGAACCGTAGCCTTATCCAGAGATTTCTCCAATCCAGTAAGAGAGGGGGGCCCAAGGGGGGGGGGGTACTGTCACGGACACCCCTGCGACCACTGTCCTGGGTCGCAGGCGCGCCCGTGCCCCTGCTCCCAGCGGAGCCCCGTCCTGCATGTCGGGTTCGGGGTCCGCCCGTGTCCCTGTCCCAGCCGGCGTTCACTTACCCGGCCACACTTCTGCTCAGCCTGTCTTCAGTTCCCGACACGTGGTTCCGCCCCTAGGGCGCGCGCGGCCCAGCTGTTTGAAATTTAAAGGGGCAGTGCGCCGGTAATTGGTTATTGCCGGGCACTGCTCCTATTTAAGTCCGGCCTCTTCCTGCCGGCCCTCGCCGGATCCTTGGTGTATATTCCCATGGTGAAAGTGTTCCAGAGCGTTCCTGTCTTGCCTTACCGTGTACCGACTCTCTGCTTACGTTTACCGTCTATGAACCTTGCCGCCTGCCCTGACCTCCTGCTTGTCTACCGTCTAAGAACCAGAGCCGCCTGTCCTGACCTCCTGCCCGTCCCCGACTTCGAGCCTGCCTGCCGATCCTGTACCTTGCCTTGGCCACCACCGCAGGCGAGCCCCGCCAGTGGTAGTCACCTGGTGGACTCCCACCACAGCAAGACCATCCCGCTTTGCGGCGGGCTCTGGTGAATACCAGGACCCACTTAGATTCCACTTCCTGGTGTGGGCTTACGTCATCTCCTGCGGTGGTCCAGTGGATCCACCTCCTGACCGTAACAATCACATAGTGACTGAATAATACAACATACCATTACTGAATACAAACCATTATACTACAACTAATATTACTGTCAAACAGTGGATACCAATTGTACACCGGCTCGGCAGACATATAATCGATTACAGTAAAGTTACATCCAGGCACTTACAGGACACGTCTCTGATGAGTTGTTCTCTTTCTCTTCTTCTTCTCCATCTGTCTCAGACACCATGATGACTTATCCTGGCTTCGACTCTTCACTGTAAAATGTACAAAACAAACATCTTAGACTCCTCACTTTATCAGCACTTCTCTACCAATTCCCATCTCTATACAAACTCCCCATCTAGAGCACCTCATATAGTAGCCATGTAATATGCCCCCTGTAGCCAGACAGTAGCCCCTGTAGCCATGTAGTAGCCCATGTAGCCAGACAGTAGGCCACTATACCCAGGTAGTAGTCCCTTATAGCCAGGTAGATGCCCCTATAGCCAGGTAGATGCCACTATAGCCAGATAGTAGCCCCTTATAGCCAGGTAGATACCTCTGTAGCCAGCTGATGCCCCTTATAGCCAGGTAGATGCCTCTATAGCCAGGTGATGCCCCTGTAGCCAGGTGATGCCTATGTAGCCAGTAAATGCCTCCCTGTAGCCAGTAGATGCCCCCCTGTAGACAGTAGACGCCCCCTTGTAGCCAGTAGATGTCCCTGTACCCAGTAATCCCCCTTTGTAACCAGAAAAGGATGACCCTGTAGCCAGTAGATGCCCCCCTTGTAGCCAGTGGATACCCCCTGTAGCCAGCAGATGCCCCCTTGTAGCCATTGGATAACCCTCTGTAGCCAGTAGATGCCTCCCTGTAGCCAGTAGATGGCCCCTTGTAGCCAGTAGATGCCCCTCTGTAGCCAGTAGATGCCCCCTTTGTAGCCAGTAGATGCCCCCCTGTAGCCAGTAGATGCCCCCTTGTAGCCAGTAGATGCCCCCTTGTAGCCAGTAGATGCCCCCTGTAGCCAATTAGAAAATAAATAGAAAGTACCTCGGTCTCCGTGTCCCGGTCCGGAGCTACTGAGCAGTGTAAGCGGTGTGACGTCACCACGCCACTTACCCTGTCACGCAGCTCCCAGGGATCTCCTGGGCGGCAGAGGCTGCCGTCCCAGGACATCCGAGCGTCGCACGGGGCGCCGTGAAAGCTGTGCGCCCCTGCGACGCTTTTTTACGTATCGGCGCTCAATTTGAGCAGTTAGCAAATGGGAAGCATATGGCTTTTGATAACATTACTATTTAAATGCCCCTCTTTGAAACGTTGAGTAACATGACCCATTATATACATACTACAGCTGTTCAGGGGAACAACTACTTATAACTTTATATCATTTTATAACTTAACTTTATAGAATTTAATTAAAGAAAATCTGTATCAAATCCTTTTTTGTAGATCAATCCAGAAATACAAAATGGGCATCTTACTCTTCATAAAATATATGATGTTTTTCTTCATTGTACTCATTAGAGATGGGCGAATCGATTCTAACGAAGTGGAATTCGTTTAGAATTTTCAGGAAATAACTTTTCTGTGGTTACTGCATCTGAACAAAGTCGAATTTTAGGGGAGTATTCGATAACGTGAACAAAGCGTCTGCTTATCTTCAATTCCCATAAAATGGCTCGCGGATGCACAGGGCACCGATA
Organism: Phyllomedusa bahiana; assembly: GCA_025379985.1. Taxonomy (NCBI): domain Eukaryota; kingdom Metazoa; phylum Chordata; class Amphibia; order Anura; family Hylidae; genus Phyllomedusa; species Phyllomedusa bahiana. Next base: position 39,934 of record JAODAL010012774.1, read on the forward strand.
CATGGGGCAAAGAATGTCTGGAGCGAAAGAAAGGGCATAGCCTATGTATGACATGTGACAGAGATGAAGCCAGCTCAGAGACCAGGACGCATGATTCTGTGACGTCACTGCGCCATTATTATCAAGCTCGAGTGCGACGCTGGGCCAGCTCACACTCCCTCTCAATGGTACTGAATAGGAAGGTGCCTGCTGTGGCTGATTGCTGATAGCTACTATAGCTGAAGAATCTGGATTTTTAATACAGCGCATTTTTGTGGAGGTGTCTAGTGTGTCATCAGAGACTGCCTGTCTCTTAATGTTCTATTCTGGATTTTTTAGAGGTGTAAATTTCGCGATCTGAAGTCCAGTGTTGCATACACTAGCAGCTGCAGATATACAATTCACAATTCAATTGCCGCAAATTTCATCCACCAGGCGAGTTAAGTTAAGCCAGTTGTTTTTCTGCTGTGGCTTTCGTGACAAAAATAATTAAACGCATCTTTGTCACACCAAAAAATACAAGTTTTTTCTGCACAGCATCAATTCACAGGAAGGTTTTAATTACAATTCTTTCTCGTTTGTTTGATGTGATTAGCTGATTAAAAAATACGCCATTGTAACACGCTACAAAGCTAGTAGTTTGTAGTAGTCAAATTCTTTTGACGCATTTACATCCCAGGGATTTAGTAATTAGAGCGTTGTTGTTCTGCAGTGCGTGACAAAAAGTTAAAACCGTCTTTTTCACGCTCAAAAAATACACTTTTCACGTGTAGCATAATTCACAAGCTAGACATCGGGTGTAGCGGACATTACAATTTTTTCTCTTGTTTGTGTAGAGCTGAGAGAAAAAACAGCCTCAATTGTAACACGCTACAAAGTAGTAGTTTGTTGGGGGGTTGCTCAATTCTTTTTCGCAGCAATTTTACATAGGGAGGTTAAGTTAAGCGTGTGTTTTTTCTTGCTGTGCCGTTTACTAAAAATAAACCCGTCTTTTTCATCTCAGCAAAAAATACAATTTTCCTGTAGGCATAATTCACAAGCCGAAGGTTAATTACAATTTTTTAATCCTTGTTGTGTTAACGAAAAAACATACGCCGTAGTGATAACACGCTACAAAAGCTAGTAGTTTCTTTGTGGTCTTGCTCATTTTATATTGTTGCGCAATTAGTACATCCAGCGGTGTTAATAACGCGTTGTTTTTTCTGTCTGCTGTGATAAAAACGTAAACCGTACTTTTTCACCGCAAAAAAATAAAATTTTCATGATAGCAAAATTAACAAGGTCCGAATGGTTAATTACAATTTTTTCTCTTGTTGCTGTAGCTTAAAAAATACGCCATGTGTAAACACGTACAAAGCTATGTACGTTTGTAGTCTGCCTCAATTCTAGTTTGGGCACATTTTACATCCCAGGGGTTAATTAAGCAGCATTGCGTTTTCTGCAGGTTGGTGACGCAATACATGTTTTTCACAGCACAAAAAAAATATTTTGCTGCAGCTATATATTCGCACGCGAAGGTTTAATTACAATTTTTTCTCTTGTTGTGTAGCATAAAAACACGCACTATTTGTAACACGGCATAGCAAAGCTAGTAGTTTAGTGGAGTTGCTCAATTAGTTTGTATGCAATATTTTAATCCAGCGGGATTAAAGTGTGAAGCGGTTGTTTTTTCGCTGTGCGTGCGACAAAATAACACGCTCTTTGTTCACCGCCAAAAAATACAATTTCCGTGTAGCATAATCTCACCAACGCGGAAGCGTTAGATTACCATTTTTTCTCTTGTTGGTGTAGCGTAAAAAATACGCCCGTGTGATGTAACTGCTACAAAGTTAGTAGTTTGTGGGGTGTGCTCAATTTCCACATGGTGAGCCAAATTTCACATCCAAGGGCGTTAAAAATTAAGCGTTGCTTTTTCATGCTGTTGGTGACAAAATAAACCGTCTTTTTCAGCCGCCAAAAAAAAGTAAACATTTTCCGTGTAGCATAATTTCAAAGCCGCGAAGCGTAATACCAATTTTTTCCTCTTGTTGTGGTAGCGTTCAAAATACGCCGCTTTGTAACATGCCTACCAAACCTAAGTAGTTTGTGGATTGCTCAATTTCTTATTGGCAATATTACAATCCAGGGTATAAGTTAAGAGTTGTTTTTCTGCGTGTGTGACAAAAAATTAAAGTTTTTTAGCAAAAATACCATTTTCCTGTAGAATAATTCACAACTTGCGGAAGGTTAATTGCAATTCTTTTCTATTGTTGTGTAGACGTAAAAAATACGCCATTGTAACAGCCACAAAGCTCTAGTAGTTTGTTCGGGTTCTGCACTCAATTCATTAGTTGCAGCGAAAATTTACATCAGGGTTAATTAAGCTAGGCTAAGCTCTGTATGTTTTTCTGCTGTTGTGAACCAAAATTAAACCCGTCTTTTCACCCGCCAAAAAAAAATTTTCCTGTCAGCATGAATTCACAGTTAAGCGAGGTTAATTACACATTTTTCTCATTGATTGTGTAGCGTAAAAGATACGCCAGTAACATCCCAGAACCATTTCATCAAACTATGTAACACGCTACAAGCTAAATAGTTTGTGGTCCTGCCAACAATTCTTGTATGCGATATTTACATCGAGGGGGTTAATTAACTGCGTTGCTTTTTCTGCGTGTGGTGCTATATTCCCCCCCCCCCCTTCCCCCCCCCCCCCCCCCCCCACCCGCCCCCCCCTATTTATGCCCCAAACCAATAAACCGTTCTTTTCACGCCAAAAAATAGCAATTTTGCCATGTAGCATAATTCACAAGCGAATGTTTAATTAAAATTTTGTTCTTCTTGTTGTGTAAGCAGTAAAAATACCGCCATTGTAACACGCCTGCCCAGAAGCATTAGTTAGTTTGTGGAGATGTCATGGCCTAAAATTAATTATCTGACCGCTAATTTAACATCCAGGGTGGTTATTAAGCGTTGTTTTTCTGCTGGGGAGGGGATGACAAAATTTAAACGAGATTTCACAGCAAAAAAATAAAATATTCTGTAGCATAATTTCACAAGCGAAGCGGTTAATTACAATTTTTTACTTTTGCTTGGTGTAGCGTAAAAAATATGCCATTATACATGCTACAAAGCCTAGTAGTTTGCAGGCCTGCTCAATCTCCTCTTTGCGCAAATACATCCAGGGATCGGTTAATTAATAGGCGTTGGTTTTTGGCTGTGGTGACTCAAGAAACAGTCTTTTTCATCGCCAAAAATACCAAAGTTCTTCCTTGCCTACCATAATCACAAGCGAAGGTTAATTACAATTTTTTATTTGCCTTGTGAGTAGCGTATAAAAAACATGCCATTGACTAACACGCCCTACAAACGCTTGTAGTTTGTGGGGACTGCTCAATTCTTTTTGCCGCTCAATTTACATCAAGGGTTAATAAGTATTTTTTCTGTGTCTTAGTATCGAGTAAAAGAACTGTTCTTTTTCACGCACAGAAGAAATTCCTTCGTTAGCATAATTCATATCCGGAAGGTTTAGATTAAGCACTGTTTGTGCCCTTTGTACATTCAGTAAAAAATACCACAAAGTTATTCTTTAAAGGCACATACAATGCTCAATTCTTTCCTGCGCCCATTTGTGGAGCCGCAGTTTATGTCCAATGGGTTACCCCCAAGCTAGTTAGTGGCGCTTCAGTTGGGAAGGTCAAATTACAGCGGTGTAGTATTTCATAAACGTCTGACAGATATCTTCATCAAACAGGTGTCTTCTGTACATTTAGAAAAAACAGCTATACTGGTCAGACAGAGAGGTGGCAGCTCATTCACCTCGGCGCAGTGGACCAGTGGCACAAAAATTCCTGGAGCAGGCCGCAAGGTCGCAGCAACAGCAATTGGGGCACACGTCGACCAGTGGTAGCAGGGGTTCACTCGTGAGGCCACAAATGCCTAATGCGGTGTCATCTAGGCAGGCAGCCATGCTAGATGACTAGCAACACCAATGCGTTCAATGATATGAGTTTGACTAGAGTCATCCACTTTCCTCCCAGATGAATACTGACAAAACACCCAGCTCAAGAGCAAATCCGTAGGTTAGGGAATGTCAGAACAAACCCTTACGTTGGCATGGCCCGTGCTTTGGAGGGTGATCAGCGCCTCAACTGTCCTCAACACCGCCCTCGTTGTCCCATCCGAGTATCCTCAGCTGCAGAATCGTACTATGCTGTCCTGGAGCTCAGCAGCCACTACGTATATGGCGAGGAGAATGAACAATTTGAAGGAGGGCAGTCAGCAGATAGCTTGGCAGCGAAGAAATGGGGCCAGATATCCCCTGCTGTCTTGCAGTAGGCGGCCTAAAGTAATTAGATGTGGAGACGTGGCATGGAGACAGGTCATGTATGTGTACTTGGGTCAGACCTTAGCCATACCAAGAAGCCCGGTGATGAGGCACAGCTAAGTTGTCCGATGAAAACACAAATTGATTGATGACTGTAGTCGAACCGCCAGCTTGGGGGTCTCCGGATGTTGAACGCAACGAGAGCTTCATCGATGCATGGAGAAGGAGGGCATCAGCTATGCGTGATGTCAGCAGCGGCAGCAGCAGAAATGGCGGTGTGTCTGGCCGGTCGTTATTCAGGCACCGGTCATGCAAGCCGCAGTGTCCGGAGGTAAGGGATAGCAACGCGGCACAGGTGGTAGAAAACCCTGCCTCGCAGGTCCAAGACGGAGTATGCGGCGAAGGGAGTAACAGCGAGGCAGCACGGTGGTAGTCGTCACTCAGTGCGGAGCGTCATGGCAGATGGTTTAAAATCTGCACTCAGCTCGGCCGATTGTGTCGGTGCAGTTTCTTTGCTAAGCACACTGTGTAGGAGCCGAATATGCGGGCTATATGTATAAAATCTTGTGGGGCAGATAAATGAACGCAAGTATGGCCAGGGACGCTACCATTCGGTTATATTAGGCACACCAGGCCTGCGAGTCAACACATGCAAGTGTCACTATCCGGTGGCCTGGGAGGAAAACGTGCGCTCAGATGTGCGTGGTCCATCCTGCCCTGCCGCCTAGGAGAGCAGCAGCACGCTAAAGTGAAGCACGCAGCCATTGCAGCCAGTCAAGGCGCTCCAACTCACCTTGCGATGGGTAGCATGTTTCTCTTTGACATCATGTTATCACGGCCCGTCCAGTACAGCTCGCTGCTCCTCGCTAACTCACTAGGCGCAGCAGATTGCTTTCAGCGAGCACGGCGGATTGCCAAGAGACAACAGTATGCGGACCAACCATTATAAGGACGCAGCATGCTTGACCACCTGTCCAAGTTGTTGGGTACTGCAGTCCTCTTTTCCAATGGTCGGATACTCCTCTGCACAGTTCAGATAGAACTAACTGGCTCTGTGCCTAGCCGCAGATAGGAGAGTTTCCAAGCGTAATTTCTTTTCCAAAAGGCGAGTAACCAGCACCTTCATAAATAATGCTAGAACAGCAAAGTGGCCCAGTCCTTATGAGCCTTATCGGTTTGTTCAAGGTGCAACAGCAGCGGTGGTCTGTCATTAGGGCTAGTAAACTATAGACGTCAAACGCGCCCTGTACATGTCCTTTACGGGCCCACTGCGGCAAGATGAATGTGCTTCGGCCCAGGCCACACCATCAACTTGGAAGACGAGACGCCGCCTCTTCTCATCACGTTTTCTTGTCAAACTGACGGCTCTGCAGCTAATTTCAGCCTCCTAAACTCCACTCACCACTACCATCTACTCAGCCTCCACAAGTACTGCTCATCATTACCACATGTGCTAGGGGCCACAGCGGTGGTCCGCAGTTCTACAGCTGGCTTGCTTGGCCAACGAAGTCACACAGGGGAGGAATGCCTCCGCGTCATGCAGCAAGAAATCGACTCTGTGTGGCTTTCTCCGTGACCAAATGACAATACGCGAACCAGTGACTACGAGACAATGGGTAGGAACATGGTAGTCCTCGCTGCATCCAGAAGGAGGGATTGTCTCAATGTGGGCCCCTAGCATGGCGCATGATGGTTCATTCTGGTTGCATGAAAAAGAGGCTTCCCTGAAGCTCTTCCAAGCGTATCTCAGAAGAATTCTGAAATGCGCCAGGAACTGATGCAATCGCACTTCACTACTATATGCCTACAAGCCAGAAACACCTTGCTTCGAGTTGCAAGCTCGGCCTAGAACGGCCATCGCAACACACTCTGAGAATGCAATGTTTCCACCTGTGGAATTCCCAGCAAGACCTCGCACATGTTGGAGCCTTGACTGCCTAGGATGAAACAGAGAAAGGCCATAAACGAATTTTTTGATGATCCAGGGCTGGACAGAGTATTCCCTGCTGTAACTTTGATGTCAGGCAGTGGCCAGTCTCATGCCGTGTGACACCTGCCGTTTTTTGAGGCCATTCGAGGCACGCGCCACGTTATCTTTGTCCAGTCCGCCAGGATGGCTACGGGGAAATGAATAACGTCATTCCACTGCTTCATGACCTGGAACAGATGCCTGAATATAATTCTTGTTGGGCACGGGACGTGCGAGAAATCGTGTGCGGACTACATCTCTAGCAAGGCCATCATGAGTCCCTTGGTGGGGGGATCTGAAATGGAGGAGGAGCGACATTGGCAGATCAAGCATGAAGAATTGTCTGGCTGAATGAAAGATGGATTTTTACCCAGGTGACAAGATGAAGAGGATGAGAGCAGGAGCAGCCTGGAGGAGGTAGATGGAGAATGAGGAAGACAAGAAGGCAGATGACCCGCGAATGAACCATGGCCTAGTGATACAGCTGGAGATGGCATAAGGCTTTGGAGCCACCTCGGAGTCACTTGTGCAGATGGACTCGCAGACATGGCTGACTTACGAAAGATGCCGGCTTAGTGACAGCTAATAGTACAGCAATCGCATGATGGAATTACTTCTGGCCTCTCACACCCTATTGGACGCCGTCGCTGTGACGCAGCCCCCCGCTCAAAATGGGCAGCATTATTTCCCACGACTTTTGAGCAGAAGGAGGAAACATCAAATTACTACTAGGGAATCACTCCGTAAGTCAGTTGGCCCCTCTCCTCGATGTGCTGGACATCGTCCCTACCGTCTGACAGGTTTCTGATCAGGGGGTTTCATCAAAAGACAGCATCAGGTTCATATACATGCCGCGTTGCTGGTGGGTAAGGTGGGGGATGGGTGGGGTAGTGCAGCGTGTTAAGTACCTAGCTTCCTTCAGCCAAGCCAACCTAACTGTCCGTGGAAGTCACTAAAAAATGATAGAGCAGCTTTCTTCACCGCACTAAGTGCAGGGCAGGCGGAAGTCGCTCATAGCCAGCGCCAGCAGCAGGACCCTGGAGCAGTCTCATGAGACAACAGGTGGTTGGACCATACCATGGCACGAGCACTCTTGAGCCCACCCCAGTTAGAAGATCGTCTGTGGTACTATCTAGTATGAGCAGCCCAACACACGAGACTGTGTGGCCGCAAATTCGCCGATGTTTGCAGTGGGAGACAGACTGCCTCACCTGCACCGCGCCGCAGTAGTGTCCACCTATATATTACCCCCCCCCCCCCCCCCCCCCCATTTTGGCACATTCAGGAGCGGGGTGTTCAAGTGCGCGCGAGGCGCCATCGTCTGTACCCAAGGAGAACTCGCTATGCACACACGGACAATCTGCGACGTACAGATCTGACCCTTTGTCAAGATGAATCATGGCAGTGAGGCATCGGGCCAGGACTTTCCAACACACAATTGCCTGTAGGCGGCTCAGAGTCGTGCGCGTTCAACAATTACCTGCCTCAGCCACTATTATGATGAGTTTACCGCTCCAACCCGCCTATGCCACAATCTCGCTAGCAGTTGTCCTCATCTGCCTTCCCCCATCTTAACCAGGGATCTGGTATTAGCACCACCTCAACACAACTGTCAATTGTGCACACTCACTTATGACTCTTATGATCAGCTAGTGCTGTTGCTGGTGCCGTGACATCAACCACTGTCATATTCATTAGTGCTCACATTCGTGGCCTCACTTCTAGTTTTGCACCTCAGAATGTCATTGTGCACATGCCTCTGACTCTGCTTTCTGCTGCTGTGGCTGCTTGCGTGCCCCTCCACACTGTGTCATTGTGACCACTCTCTGGCGGAATACTACCTTGTTTTGTCACCTCCAGGAATGTTCATATGTGCCACTGCACTTGACCTACATGCTGTCCGTGTCCGTAGACCTCCACACTGTTGTCATTGTGACACACCTCTGTGCAGCCAACTCTGTTTTTGCAACCTCCCGAAATGTCATTGTCGCCACGGCCTACGACTCATGCCTCATGCTGCTGCCTGTCATATGACCTCCACACTAGTGTTGATTGTGTCCACTCTGTGGTCGGACTGATACTGTGTTTCGCCACCTCCAGAATGATCATTGTGCACTGCTGACCCTCATGCTATGATGCTGTCCGTGACCTCCACACTGTGTGATTGTGCCACTCATCTGTGGCTCCTACTACTCGTTTTGCCCCTTCCCAGTAAATGTCATTGTGCCCAATGTCTGAACCTCATGCCTGCCTGCTGTCGTGACACTCCACACTGTGTCATTGATGCACACTCTGTGAGCTACTCCATGTTTTACGCCACCTCAGCATGTCATTGCTGCACTACTACTGGTTTCAGTGTTCTGTTTTACTGTGCTGTCGTGACCTCCACACTGTGTGATCTGTGGCCACTTGTGGCTACTATGTTTTTGCCACACTCCTAAGAATGTCCATTGTGCACTGCCTGACCTCATGCCTGGCCATGCGCAGTGACTCCTACTACTCAGTCATTGTGCCATCTGTGCGCTACTACTGTTTTGCTATCTCCAGAATGATATTTGTGCACTGCGCTGACTCATGCTGCTGCCGCCCAGACTCCCCTGCTCAGTCAGTTGTGCACTAATGGGCCTACTATGTTTTAGCCACCTCAGAATGTCATTGCGCCAACTGCGCTGACCTCATGCTGATGCTGTCAGTGACCATCTTACACTGTGTTCATTGTGCCACTCTGTGAGCCTCTACTACTGTTTTGCCCACCTCCAGTATATTGCTCATTGGTGTGCCACTGTACTCGACCTCGATTAATGCCTGCTGCCATAACTCCACACTGTGTCATTGTTAATACATCACTCTAGTTTGCCTATTACTGTTTTTGCACCTCCAGAATGTCATTGCTGCAACATGTTCTGACAGCTCATGCTGCTGGCTGTCGATGACCTCCACCACTTGTGGTTCCTTGATGCCACTCTGGTTCGAGAGTCGGTCTATCCGATCGTTTTATCGCACCTCCATAAATGTCATTGCTGTCACTCTCTGACCTCATGCTGCCTGCTGATGCACTGTCCGTGACCACCACACTGTGTAATTGTCGCCACTTCTGTGAGCTACACTACAACTGTTTTTGCCACCTCCAGAATGTCATTGCTGCACTGCCTGACCTCATGCTGCTGCCGCCCGTGACCTCCACTCTCCAGTTCAATGTAGGCACTCTATGGGCACCTTACTACTGTTATTTTGCCATCCTCAGAATGTCATTGTGCCTCTGCCTGACCTAATGCCTGCCTTGCTGTCGTCGACCTCCAACACTGTGTATTGCTGCCACTTATGGTTCCTACTACTGTTTTGCCACTCCAGAAATGTCAATTGCTGCCCATCTGCCTGGACCTCATGCTGCTGCTGTTGTGACCTCCCACACTGTTGTGATTGCTTGCTCACTCTGTGAGCACTTACTCTACTGTTTTGCCACCTCCTTAATATAGAATTGTCATCTGTGCCATCTGCCTGACCTCATGCTGACCACGCTGTCTGTGAAACACCACACTGTGTCATTGTGCACACTGTGGCTTGCCTTACTACTGTTTTGCCACCTCTAGAATGTCAATCTGTGACACTGTGTGCTGCCATCAGCCTGCTGCTGCTACGTACCTCCACACGAGGTGTCTATTGTGCCATCTCTGTAGGCCTATTACTGTCTTTGCCACTTCAGAATGTCATTGGTTGACTCTGTGCAGGGTTCTGACCTCTGCTGCTGCTGTCGTTGCACCTCACACTGTGTCATTGTGTCCACTCTGTGGCCGTATTCCTGTTTTTAGCCATCTCCAGAATTGTCATTGTGCCACTCTCTGACCTCATGCCTGTGTGGGCTGACCGCGTACGCTCCACACTCTGTCACTAATGTTGCCCACCTGAGCTGCTACGCTTGTATCTTTTTAGACCTCTTATGACTGGCATGACTCTTATCAGGCCTCACATCTCCCCGCTTCAGTTTTTTGTGTACAGTTTTTAGCCCTTGCTTATATGTGCCCAGGAGACGATTTCTCGTATCGTGAAGCTGATTCTAGAGTGGCGCCAAGTCAGGATTTGTGAGGGTCATACTAAAACAAACATTGTCATGAAGACCAAACATGTCCACTCTGCAATATCTTAAGCCATGGGGCACAACTGTTCTACAGCACCCTGCAAGCCAGCATGACTCTGATGCAGCTGCGAAATAGTTGTTTTTAATGCGATTTCGTGCCCCGATAGTAATTCGACCGAAACGAATTTGTCGGAAAATTTCGTGGCGAAGTGTGACCAAATTGAATTTTTGAAGAAATTCGCCCATCTTTAGTAGCTCATAATTGAAGTATTCACTTTTAGAATAAACATGAGTGGTAGGGTGTATTCCCATTCAAGCCAATCATTAAAAATTTATGCCACGCGTTAATAGTTTGTTCCAGATGTTGCGCTTAGTCCTCAAATTCCACAGAATCTTAATCAGCTGCTGAGTATGAGTGCTGAAAAATAAAGTTTGATTTATGAGTAGACCACTGGAGGGTAAGCGAGGGTCTTTTTTCCTAAATAGTTATGCTATGGTCTAACTGTAATGTGTAGACATTATTGAGTGCGTATTATATGTCTTGTGATGTACGATGGAATGGTATTCTTTTTACATCTGTGTTTGGTCATAAGTGATGATGCTCCTTTTTACTACATTATACTATAGAAGCAGGCAATGGTCCAGCTGCCAACTAGCACGCATGGCATAATTTATATATTGGGCCAGTGCCTTCGGTGCATGTAGGGACCACATAGTACCCAATTGAATCGACACCAAGGCGTCATACTAATTTCAAAATTAGTTGTGACAAAGGCTTTCAGTGGAGGCAAGGTGTTGACCCACATAGCTTACACTATAGAAACGACAGCCTCATGTCCAGGAAGCAGAAGTTGGCCGTATTTTATGAGTTGTTAGTGTGCGTATTAATGGGATGACGTTCGGAACAGAACATCATTGCTTAGGCTATACACATGATAAAAATGAATCTAAAAACCATAACACATACATAAAGCGGGACATGTTTGAAAACCTTCTTGGCGTCTAGACGCTTTCTTCGTTTGCTCATAAGTAACCATATGTGTTCCTTTCATTTTTCATACAGAGTCCTGAAAAATGAAAGGGCGTTCTCTTTTTGGTTGCTCCCACTGCGCCCCCGACCGCTATAGTAGACCAAGACAGTTTTAGACATGTCCCCAAAGTCTATACATAACATTGTAGACAAAAGTATGATCCTAGTCTAATAAAAGAAAAAAAGAAATAGACTTGAACAACCCCTTATAAATGAATTGTAAATGGGAATAGCAAGCGATCAGAAGGACGAAAAATATGGACCGGCGCCTCAATTCCAGAAGAAAAAATAACCCCTCATGGTGATTAGCTGAGGCATTGGTTCTTAAATAAGGTTCTTTTAGTTCCATACCCCCATCCCCCGCGCGTTACCCTTTCCATATAATAAAAACACACACTTATTAAGCGATTGCACCATCAGTGCGTCTTCTTCAGATCAAAAATGGGTGTTGTACAAAGGAGCTATAGCGAAACCACACTAATTAAATAAGGCAGATAAGTTAGCATATGATTAGGAAAAATATCCTGAACAGATCACATAAAACAGTTACATATAACCCAACAAAAGGAGAAGCCCAACCAATCCTATAATGGGCGAGGACAAATTCAAATGAAAGGAACGAATAGTTGACTTGCCGTCTAAAAGTATGGGCGGGAAATTGACTTGGCCAATAAGGAATTGAGAGTTCAGTTTGTGCATAGAATAGTCCTATTGGTACATCCGCAATAAGCAATCCGCCGAAGAAGAAAACTAAGTTCACTTAGGAAAGAACAAAATGGACTAAGAGGTGATTTGAAGAAAAAGGGAGGGACAAAAGGGAGGGGAAAAAAAAAAAAAAGAGAGGGAAAATGAAATGGTCAATAAAATGGCGAGCTAGTCATGCTCGTCCCTTCCTGTGTGTAACAGTGCACTATATGTTTTACAGTCGTCAGTAGAAAAAAGACGCATAAGGTAGGATTGGTGTACCTAGCGGGGGAAATGTGAACTGTCCAAGAAAAGGACAGCTACTATGGAAAAAACATATACATATATATACACATACATACATATATATGTACATATACACACATAAGCTACAAATATAATAGTGTTAATGGTAAAAGGCGCAGCAGTCTGCTAGTATAGTATAGTATGCACTTAAGTTTTTTACAATAAATTTGGTGGATTCTCGTTAATGCCCTCCAAACTGGAATCATACTTTAGATCACAGCTTGCATAGATTTCTTCTATAATTTATGACAATTTTTGGTGAAAATTAAAGTAAGGCTGCAGGAGGCCCAACATTATCCTGCTAGATTCAGCGTACTTCTTTAAAAATTAGCAATAGTAAGCAAGAGCAAAATGAAATAAACTAGCACATTTTTTGCATACAGATGTGTGCTGAAATGTGCAACTTTATTTTAATACTAAAAAACGTAGTAAAATCCTTAGTAAATTCTTCCCTAAGAATATGGTGCTAATATTTTAATGCAAGATATCACAGAGGTCTTCTGTAGTTCATGCCTCAACAGCTAAGATCTGTTTTAGAATCATGAGGGGAAATAACACAATATTAGGGAGTTTATTTTAATGTTATGGCTGATCAATGTTTATTTAGCATATACAAGTGGAAAAATTGTTGTACCCTTCTGTTAAAGAAAGAAAATCCCATAATGGTCACTGAAATGACTTGAAATTGTCAAATTACTGAAAAATAACTTAGTGAATTTACTGAAAATCAGGCATTGCATTTGAATTGTAGTTAAAAGGAAAAAAATAAGTAAATTCAGGCTGGAAAAAAATGATAGTGCCCCTAAAAAGTATTGAAAATAATTTGACCACAGGACATATTAAATGAAGGTGTGTCCAGTAGTTAGTTTTACAGGTGTCTTTAAAATTTTAAATGAGACATTCTGCCTATTTAAAAGGTAATAAGTAGTCACTGTGCTGTTTGATGTGTACAACACTGAACATGGATCACAGAAAATGATGAGAGAGTCTTCTCAGCAGATTAGAAAATAAAAGATTATACACACACATTAAGGTAAAGGCTATAAGAGCATCTCCAAAAACTTTGATGTTCCTGTTATTACAGTTGCACATATTATAATATTTAAAGTCTATGGTACTGTAGCTATGTCCTTGGAGATAGCTGCAAGAGGACAACTGAGGACAAACTGAAGAGATGGATAACATGAATGATAACTTCCAAAGAGAACAAAAGTGAATGCCAAGGTTCCCCAGTATCAGATCCCACCATCTGTCTCTGTTTTTGACAAAGTGGACTGTAAGTAAGATGAATGAGGTAATCACAATTGAAAGCAAATCATAAAAAAGAAAGTCTAGAATTTGACAAAATGCATATTGACAAGCCACAAAACGTCTTGAAGAATGTTGTTTGGATACATGAGACAAAACTGGAGCTTTTTGGCAAGTCACATCCAATCTCTGTTCACAGACCCAAAAATGAAGCATACAAAGAAAAGAACATTGTACCTACTGTGAAACATGGAGGAAGCTCGGTTATGTTTTGGAACTGCTTTGCTGCATCTGCCACAGAGTTTCTTGAAGCTGTGCAGGGTTCAGTGAAATCTCAATCAACACCTTCTGTAGCAAAATGTGCAGCCCAGTATCGAAAAGCTTGGTCTCTGTCGCAGATCATAAGTCCTCCAACAAGATAATAACTCAAAACACACAGCTAAAAACATCCAAGAATGGCTGAGATCAAAGCATTGGATTATTCTGAAGTGGCCTTCTATGAGCCCTGATCTAAATCCTACAGATCAACTGTGGAAGGAGCTGAAACATGCAGTCTGGAGAAGATAGAGCGGTTTTATCATGAGGAGTGGGACAAAGTACATGGGGAGAAATCATTTGTTTGCAGTGATTATCTTGAAAGGTCGTGCAACAAAATATTAAGTTAAGGGTACCATCATTTTGGTCCAGGCTAGTTTCATTAGTATGTCTTTTATGGTTGTACCACCATTCAAAATCAATGTCTGATTTTTATTAGTTGATTTCCAGTAAATTTTAATATATTATTACTTTTGTCAGTTTCAAGTTATTTTAGTGATCATTGTGGGTTTTTTCTTTTGCAGAAGGTTATCAACAATTTTGTCTACATGTGTATATGTGTACAAATTATGAATTCTAAAATAAAAATGCATAATTGCTTCAATATTTGCACCTGTACTTATATTCCATTACTTATATAGCTCCCACGTATTCTACAGCACGTACAGAGATTGTCATTACTTTAACCAAGACAATTATATCTAGTATAGTGATTTATTTGTTTCAGCATTAGTATGCAGTGTAAATGTACAAAAAAACTAAAATAAATGATAACAATAGTGAAAATTGATTATGCATAAGCACATGATTATTTTTGATCATCTGTAAGAGTAAATGTTGCTAGTAGCTTCATTTGCAGAGCATTCACTACTACAATCAAACAGGTATTGAACTGATGGAACAGCTTTTCAAACCACCTATTTTTCATCTGTGGTTTGAAAACATGTTCTGTGCAAATGTAGCTTAATGTCAATCAGGGTAGCTCTGTATAGTCACTGGTATGTATCTAGGATATGGTAGGAAACTGCATTCTAATATAGGGAGAACACTATGAAAATATTAGCCTGGTCAGACTCAAACTCTTGTTCTCAGTGCTGCAATTTTTTAATGCGTTTTACGCACAGAACTTTAGGATTTGTTACCGTTATGACATAAACATATTCTCTATCATAAATTGTTTGAGCATATTCTCTTAGTTAAAACAATGACACTTGATATTGAATGTTGGTTTCTTTACTCATGTTTTTACTATTGTCTTGTACTTGCCTACAGTTGGGAGGTGCTTGCCTCTTAGGAATAGTTATATGGATTGTTGCTGATACTGATGGATTTCAGAATCTTTTCACTTCTAACCCTTTATTAAGTGCAAGTGTCTACATCTTGCTTGCTGTTGGGCTCGCGCTTGCGTTATTGGGATTCCTGGGATGTTTTAGAGCAATTCAGGAGAACAGGACATTGCTTTTAATGGTGAGTCTAATTTCTTGGATGTTTTTAAAAGCTGTGGTTTGGCAAATTGATTTAGTTATCCTCCAAAGATTAAATGGGTTATACTTCCGGTTCCGGCGCGTGCTTGGCTGGCAGCATAGTGTGAGATCTCCGGCCCCGCTCGTCTCTCACAGAGCTCCCCGCCTCATACCGGCATCTAAAACAGCACTTTTAAGTGCCGGGCATCTCGGACAGAGCGCAGTACATGGTAGCGGGGAGCTCCGGCATTAGCAAAGACCCGGGAAGAACGGGACGCCGTTCTGCCTAACAAGATGGCGCTGGATCCTCCGCGATCCAAGAGGAGCGAGCGCGGTCAGCAAACGGCGACAGATACAGGTGCGGAGGGGCCAGAGTTATATTTAGACAGCGAGGGCAGCAGCCAGGACGGGTATTCAGCAGACACCATAGCTCTGCCACCCAGTTTACTGATGCAGGCGATCCCAGCCTCAACTCTGGCACAGGATTCAGCATCCCAGGGGTTAAAAGAGAATGAAGCAGATCTGGAGGAGACTATCCTGGGCCTGAATGTTTCATGCAAAACTATGACTGTAACAGTTGCCAAGCTGCTCGTTCCAGACATACTAGCCTCCTTTGAGGCCACCATATCAGCCTCAGTGAAAGCTGCAGTGACCTATACAAGATCAGCATTGCATGGAGAGATAAAAAAAACAATCTGGCCGCATAATAGAGCTGGAAGAGAGAGTGGATGTGGTCGAGGAAGATATCCTAGGGGCAAGGAGTACTATGGAGAGGTTGATTAAAAGAACGGAATATCTCCAGGGAAAAGTTGAAGACCTAGAGAATCGATCCCGTAGGAACAACCTAAGGATAATAGGTCTTAGTGAATCGTTCCAGCAAAAGACTTTGCATGAGATTTGCACAATACACATTCCGCAGGCTTTAGGACTGGAGGGTCCCTTGATAGTCGAACGCGCTCACAGAATTGGACCACCGAGGCCTCCATCCAAAGAAGATACGAGACAAAGACCCATATCGGTTATAGTGAAATACCTGGATTATTCCAAAAAGACCCAACTCCTACAGGCGTATCGCTCCCAGAGGTCACCCTTGCTATACAAAGGAGACAAACTGCTGCTGTTTGCGGACTATTCTATCGAGGTGGCCAGGAAAAGAAAATTATTCTCCAATGTTTGTACAGCACTGGTCAAGAACCAAATTCAGTTCAATCTGTAATTCCCGGCAGTGCTTAAAATCTTCCAGACACAGGGACCACCGGTCTTATGTCGATCGTTTGAAAAAGCAGAGGATGTTCTGGAAAATTTACCCCAAAGGAAAAATCACTTGGAGCACCAAGGGGATGAAACGGCCGAAAGAGAAAGGAGGAGTCAGTGCCAAGCCAGCAAGATGAAAGCCGCTCAAGATCAGGAAGACTCTCACCAGCGGCTTGGGCAATTTTGGACTAAAAGAAAATGATGAGGACACTCAGGTTGTGGTCCTGGGACCAGTTTCACTGTTTAATAATTGAGTTCATCTTCCTCACAGCCGACCTCGGTAATCCCTCTAAGAGAGTCTGCTCTGGGCTGGTCAGGAAAAATGGTATTTTTGATGCCACGGTTTATTTCTTTTTAGGGATTACTGTTAATTTGCTTAGGGGCAGAGTCTGGGCAGAAATGCAGTTCTGCCCAGGAGACGGAGATGGACCAGGTAGAAGTTCACTTTTAGGGTAAGCTCAGGAGGAAGGTATTATTGCCTCCTTAAATGTGCACGAAAAAAGAGAAGTCAACGAGATAGAGAAAGGAAAAGTTAAGGGTGAAAGAGGTAATTATTCAGTTGTTGAGGAGGTTGTTGGGGGTGGATTAGGGAAAGGTACCATATTCCAGGCGATTGAGGTATTGTTTAGCTGCACTTGAATCAAGGGTAACAATGCGAATAATCACGTGGAACATAAAGGGGCTACGTTCCCCTCATAAACGCACGATGGTGCTAAGGTATCTCAAGAAGTTAAAACCTGATATTGTACTGCTTCAAGAATCTCATCTCACGGAAAATGATTTTTTCCGTCTTAAGACATTTTGGGTGGGGGAAGTACAAGAGTCAGCTTCAGCTCAAGGGAAAGCTAGGGTAGTTTTGCTAGTCAATAAAAATACCCCATATAAAATTGTTGGTCAGGAAAAGGATAAGGAAAGTAGACTCTTGAAAGTCCATTTGGATACCACAGCAGGGCAACTAACTCTGTTTAATAATAATAATAATAATAATAATAATAATCTTTATTTATATAGCGCCAACATATTCCGTAGCACTTTACAATATAGAGGGTATAAGCACAGACAAGCCAGACATTACATTTTAAAAAGCTAATTACAAATGAGACACGAGGTGTGAGGGCCCTGCTTGCAAGAGCTTACAATCTATTGGGTTGTATGGGTGAAACAAAGGGTGAGAAGTGCTTGGTTTACAATGGACCAGCCATGGTACATAATCTGTCAGGAAAAAGCCCGCCCCGCCGGCCCACTCGAGGGTCGACAGCCTGACTTGGGGTGTATCGTGATGTTACGCTGCCCCCTAGGGGTAGACAAGGTCAGCCAGATACTGTTTCATCGTTGACCCCTGTCCACACGGCCCAGGGAGACCCAGGGAGGACGAGAGAACACCCTACTCGTCCAGAATCCTGAACGGCTGGGAGAGATTTGTTTACCCACACTGGTTATACAAAGTTCCACCAGACAAATAAGCTGCCACCAGTTCTCTCGTTTGGTTATAAGACCGGTCCGTTACCGACTTATAACAAGGCCAGGAACCAGCCTTGGGGTAGCTATATATTATAGACCGACTCATCGGCGTGTGAGGCCGACGATCAAGACAGATGAACTCAGATTAAAGTTTATAGATTTAATTAGCCTTGGAAGGCACAGTAGACAAATATAAACAAAATGATGATAATATACAGGTAAGAGTCAGAGGTGCAAATATAAGTATGGTTACAGATAAAGGCAGTAAAATGTGTCCAGTTACCTGTGGTTGGCTTGGTTTGGGGCTGGGCTCACATGGGGGGCAGATGTGGCCCTTCGCTGTGTGGATGTTTCTGGAATGATGTAGGTACCCCCTCCTGAATGCAACGGCTGGGCCCACCTGGGCTCCTGCTTATATCTGTAATGGGACGACCCACGTGGCAGCCCACTACACTCCCCCACACACCCTTGGGATGGCCTATGAACTCCTCCCACTCTGGTCATGCAGTTTCTGACAGAAACCCAAAAATGGACCATTGCATCCCAAGGGCTCAGACATCATATGGCGCTTCCCGGGAACTCTCATGTCAGATGATCATTTTAAAGAACTCCTAAAGAGGTGGTGGGGAGAGTAAGCGAGGGAGAATCAGTGTCACATATCAACCCCGGGACTCTTTTGGGAGGCAGGAAAGGCAGTACTAAGGGGAAGGATAATGTCCTACACTGTCAGCTAAGAGGAAAGCCTTGCGGGCCAATTTTGACAAGTGAAGAGAACAAAACAATATGGAAATCAGCTAAGGAGCAAATTGAGCTTCAACAGAAAAGATTAGAAATGATCTTTGGGGATAGGCTGAGGGTGTTCTTATTCCGATTTGGAAATAAATCGGGCCGTCTGTTGGCCAATTTGGTTAAAAACAGCAGGGGCCCATCAGGTATTCTATGTTTCAGAAGTAGCAAGGATTCTATTGAAAAATATCCAAAAAAGATTAATTAAATTTTGGCTAGGTACTATGAAACTTTATATTCACAAGTGCCTTGCAATAACTCCAAGTGGGAGGCATTTCTTGAGGATCTTCAGATGAGTGTTATCTCAGAGGAGGATAGAGACATGTTGAACGCACCCATTGAGGAGGCAGAAATAGAAGAGGTTATTAAGGGAACTCCACCTGGTAAGGCTCCAAGATGGACTGTCAAGGGAATTTTATAGGATTCTGATAAAGGAGGTTACCCCCACGATAGCTAGTGTATCTGAGGAAATCATACAGAAGCATATAATGCTGCCTTCGGGGAAACAGCATACATAAAAGTTCTCCACGAAAAGGGCAAGGACACTCTACAGCCAGAGTCATATAGACCTATATCGTTAATTAATCAAGATGTTAAAATCCTCTCAAAAGTGATGGCAAATAGGCTGTCGACACTGATGCCCAAGTTAATAGGCATGCACCAATTGCGATTCGTAAAAGGCAGGTCAGCAATTAAAAATATTCAGGCAGTTTTCGCAGTCCATTATGCAGTGGAAAGAAGGGCACAGAGCGGATTCTCGAAGGCCTTGCTGGGGATTGACGCTGAAAAGGCCTTCAACAATGTGAACTGGCACTGGCTGAATCTAGTCTTAGACAAGAAGGGATTCACCGGAAATTTTAGAAGCTATCTAACAGCCATGTATAACACCCCTCAAGCACGAGTTCATACTCCGGGCTTTATGTCCACTCTTTTTTCAGCTGGAGAAGGGTACAAGGCAGGGGTGCCCCCTCTCACCCATGTTATTTAACATAGCCCTCGAGCCTTTAGCTATCCATATGTTGAATTCTGACACCTTTAGGGGAATCAGGGTGGGGTCTAGGGAAATTAGATTTGCTTCTTTTCTTAGATGATCTGGAGCGGCAGTTGGAAGGGATTCTGGAAACGTTAGCTAAATTTGGGGAATTCTCGAGATTCAAAATCAATAAATCCAAGTGTCAGCTATTACCTTTAGGATATAGTGGTCGGATCCCTAGCAGATTGGGGGGAGTTGAGGTGGTTAACTCGATAACTTACTTGGGTATTAGGATAGGATCCAAGGCAGGAGTGACGTATCAGCTGAACTATCCTCCCCTGATAGACAAGATAGTGTCAGAGCTAAAGAGATGGCGAGATTTACCCCTCTCTATCATGGGAAGGATACAGCTGATTAAGATGATCAGCTTTGCAAGGTTGCTATACCCACTTCAAAATATACCACTCTTGCTCCGACACTCTGATATCAAGCGTTTAAGAAATGCCTTCGCTAAATTTATTTGGAGAGGCAAACGGTCCAGGATAAGTTATAAAAAACTCTCAATGAGAAAGTTACAAGAGGGGGCACAGCTTCCAAATATCAGGCTTTATAATTTGGCTGCTATGTGGAGGCATGTAGAGGATTGGCTGGAGGACACAAACTTATTCTCTAATACAACCCTAGACTCGCAGCTGGCTAGCCCCTTTGGCTTGTTAGCGCTCTTACATCTACCACTGAGAATGCATACTGCAGAGGTTAAGCAGAGTCTGGTATTGAGGGATACTCTAGCGACATGGCATCATGTCAGGAAACTGTTTGGGAGACCCATGAAGATCTCACAGTTCTTCCCGTTATGGGTGTCACCGTCGTTCAAGTCAGGGTCCGAAAACAAACTTTTTGAAAGTTGGAAACAGAGGGGGATAAAAACATTAGGCGATGTGCTATCATCCTCAGAGGGATCTCTGCTGAAATGGAGAGAAGTTGAGGAAAGGTTTAGTTTAGGACCGAGTCATATACTGCAATATAAACAAATCGAAAGCTTTTGCAAAGCCAATGTGACACATCTCCAAATCCTGAGGGAGACGAGAGAGTTTTTGGAGTTATGTAAGAGAGCAGACAGTAGGGGAACTCTGTCTAGGATTTACTCCAATATGCATAACAAGGACACGGAAAACCAGGAAGCTGTCCTTTTCAAAAGCTGGGAGTCCCATCTTCTAGACCCAGACCTTTCTTAGAAATGTGGTGCGGAAAGCAGTGCTTAGTGAACAGTGGAGGGAGATATTGTTTAGATTAATACATAAATCCATTTATGCATCTAATATTCCTTATGGGTCAGAGAATCAAGGGTATCTCCAAGCGTGCCCGAAATGTGGCTTACACAAAGCAGATTTGTATCATAGCATAAGGTTATGTTCAGGGGTTCAGGACTTTTGGCGACAGGTTCTCCGGTTCATAAAAGAGATTTGGAATCTATCAATTACTTGCAATCCCCAAGGTTTATTGTTCCACTACATTACAAGGGAAAATGGCAACGAGGGAGGGGAGAATACCCTGGTGACTCTGAAAGGTGCTCATATCACCCTGTTGGCGGCCAAGAAGTGTTTATTGCGACATTGGCTTGTTCCTACTATACCCGAACTTTCTGAGCTTCGGGGTTGTCTGAAACAAGCACTGTATATGGAAAAGCTGGAGGTGGAGAGAAATAAAGAAAAAGAATCCAAAAATTTCTTGAAAAAGTGGAGGCAGTTTATTTCCACACAGAATAGGACGGAAGAGATAAAATCGATACTGGAGCTGTTTAAATACACAGAATACTACTTGATAGAAAAATTAAAAGACACGTTAGGTAACCTTGATATAGTAGGTTAAAACAGCTAGGTTCGTGGTAGTTATTTGTGGTTCACGGGAGGGATATGTTCGAAAGGGGGAGGGGGAGATGGTTGGGTTAGGGAAGATATTAAAGCAAAAAAAAGGAAATAAAGTTTAAAATTGTTCTTTAATCTTGGTTGTCCATTCTGTATAAAGGATAATTATTTTTAAGTTTTTTTATTACCAATGTAAAATGTTTGGATGAGTTATTGGATTTGTACTGACTTTATTCCTGAATAAAAAATGTATAAAAAAAAAAAAAAAAAAAAGATTAAATGGATTATATTATTATGGATATTGCCAATTTGAAGTTATTACATCTTAGGTAACAATCTAGCCATTAGAGCTTACTTATGTACAGCATTACATAATACACGAAAACTACAGCATCTTACAGAATAAGGGACACAGCGCTGGAAACAGCATGTCTGACACTACCTTGTTCTGTCCTCAGCAAGGGGGGCATAAACTATGCCACAGGTTCTCTTTAAGTACCGGTCATGGAGGTTTTTATAAACTCTGTATGTACAGATGCAATTTCGTAGTATACATGAAGTTGGAGAAATTCACGACTACATGGCATACTATATGGTTATATAGCAGCATATGAATGCATACAAAATAAATCAGTACAAACATGTAGCAGCACAAAATGCAACACAGTCCTCCATATGTTTCATTATACTTGCAACTTATGCAGAGCAGTGATAGAGCTATGTGCATAAGGCCCCAGGCTAATCTGATAGGTTGAGAACTGCACATAATTAAAATTTTCTCTACAACATTACTTGTAGAAAGCTTTAATATTTGTGTGTAGCAGTGAGGAAACCGTTTCATCTTTATCTGTGCCTTCTTTTGTGCCTTTAGGACATTTTTCTTTTTTGATAATAAAAGCATTTGTGCCCAAATCATTTGTTCCTCTAAATAAGATAAAAATGACAATGGTGTCCCTTTGAAAGGAATTCATTTTGATATAATAATTAGCTTTATTGTCTGTTGTGATCAGAAGATCAGTGTAGGTCTGATTCCTGGCACCAATGTCAAATGGCTGATTTTGCCCTGATAAACCTTGACTGGTCATATATCCTGTCTGACATTGGCATTCGAATTTGCTATGTATAGTAGGGAATGGGACACATATAAGCACAAATTGCTAATGATAAGTACTTGTGTCTTTCTTCCTTACAGATGTTTGCCATGTTCTTTTCTCTTTGTCTGTATTACAACTTTGATTAGAAGACCTGGATGGATGAAACAAACAACAATATTCAAGTATGAAATTTATTTTTACATTTTGCATTTTTCATTAGTCTGTTTAGAATTTAAGCTGCATTTAAATAAATGATTGAAGAGCACCAGTCAGTTTTCCTAATAAGTCTGCTTTACTAAATATGTGTTTTCCTCATAGAATAACAATATTGAAGCATAGGGAGGGGGGGGGGGGAGAGGACAGACAGACTTTGGAAAGGAGGGTGTATATTGTGCAGCCCAGACTCTGCTTTGAACCTGCATTGAAATGGCATTTTTTTACCCCTTTTTGGCCAGCACACCTCGGACCTGAGGTGAAATTGTACCTTTTATTTTTTGCGTCCCAGTTTTTTTCAAATAGCCACGTTATACTTAAATTTGGATACAGAAATTTCCTAGTAACTGTTGTTGTATTCCTTTGTTGCAAAAACCACCTTTTGTTATCCGTATAACTTTTAAATAGCTGTATTGCACTTTGGTGCGGCCCAGTTTTGTTCAAAGAGCCACCTTGTACTTAAATTTGGATACAGACATTTTCTAGTAACTGTTGGTGTATTTCATTGGTGCAAAAACCACCTTTTGTTATCCGTATAACTTTTAAATAGCTGTATTGCACTTTGGTGCGGCCCAGTTTTGTTCAAAGAGCCACCTTGTACTTAAATTTGGATACAGAAATTTTCTAAAAACTGTTGGTGTATTTCCTTGGTGCAAAAACCACCTTTTGTTATCCGTATAACTTTTAAATAGCTGTTTCACACTTTGGTGCGGCCCAGTTTTTTTCAAATAGCCACCTTGTACTTAAATTTGGATACAGAAATTTTGTAGTAACTGTTCTCGTGTGTCATTGCTGCAAAAAACGCAATTTCTCATCCGTGTAACTTTTGAATAGTTTTATTGCGCTCGGTGAATCTCAGTTTGGCGCAGATAGCGCACTTGTATGATAGTTTGTTGAAAACTATCAATTCCTAGTCCTACTGGGCAGTTGTAAATCCCTGAGACTGAAGGAAGAACACTGTTGATTTTGTCTTACGGTTCTTCCACCAGACCGCATTTCACAGGTATTCGCAAGAAACAATTCTGTTGCTAATTCTAGTTGGCTGTTGGAAATTAGAGGGATTTAAGAATAGCTGTGATTTGCCGTCTTTCAATAAGTGACTGTCAAAACTTCTTCCATACCTTTTAAAATTTGTATCTTTCTGAACATGGAGTAAAATGCAGGTGGTAAGCGAGCAAAGAGGGGTGTAGGACATGGAGGTAGAGGTACGAGAGAAGGTGCTCCTTCCTTTAATCTGTGGATCATGTAGATTTAAGGGTCATGCTGCGGTCCAAGACAGGCATAATCAATGTCCAGTTCAACTAAAATGGTGGTTCAAAGACTCCTTTTTCCAGCACTTTTTAATCTGTGGGTCAGACAGGTTTAAGGGTCATGCTGCAGTCTAGGACAAGCATAGTCAATGTCCAGTTAAAATAAAATGGTGGTTCAAAGACTCCTTTCTCCGGCACTTTTTAATCTGTGGGTCAGACAGGTTTAATAGTCATACTGCGGTCCAGGACAGGTATAGTCAATGTCCAGTTCAACTAAAATGGTGGTTGAAAGACTCCTTCATAGGTTGGGCACATTCCAAAGTGCCACGGGCGCCGCATAATGCACCTACTTTTGGAGTGCACCTGCTCATACATCTAGAGAACAGGGCTATAACAGTTTTTGGGCTGATAGGACACCAGACTGCTGACGCAGCCCCGTACATACATGTCGCCCTTTGTATTTACTATGATTACTCAGTTAAACAGTGTCTTCATTTTTGTTGTTTCTAAAACATTATGAAAAACAAGAAAGGGTAACAGAAAAATAGGAAAATTGTTGAAATAGTTGTTACATTGATTTAATGTTTTCTTTTTCAATGGAAAAAGTATATATTGTAGCCTATGTTCAAATCTTTCCAAATTTCTACCTCTCAGTTTTATCCGCTGCTCACCTTTTCAAATATCTCACTTTGCAGTAAAATAAAACATTCATTGTGTACATCCAAAAGGTAAAAATATATCCTGATCATGCCCAATTGACATATGCTGGTGCAATAGAAATGTATGCAACACTCAAGAAATTATTAATTTGTTTCAGTTGGAAATGATCTTGACAGATTTTCAGCTTTTTGTTGTAAGCAATGAATATTTTCATGCACTGAAACAAGTAAAGATCTTAAAATAATGAGGAGCTGAACACAAAGGGCAACATGTATTATCGGTGTTGTGCCATGCTTTGAGCCAATAATCCTGCCATAACCCCGTTTTGTATATGTATGAACAGTTGTATGCTTAAACTTTACATAATCTGTGCCAGACACAACACTTTTAAATCCACCAAAGATGCGGGAGCATGTCGCACCAGATTCATATGATTAGACACATTTATGAATGTGTAACACCAAAAGTAGGCACAAAGCTGTTGGTACAAACCAGAGCAAGTTTAAAGCGGTCTGACTGAGACCAAAACTGTTGTAGACAAACTGGAGTGGCCAGTAACGCCAAAAATATCAATTGTTTCTCAACTAAGACCACTAAAGTAATACAAACTAATTTATGATTATTATTAAACACAAATTAAATAATATAAATTATGAAATATCCCAAAAATCTCCAAATGTATCTCATATCAGAAAAAATATTAAATTATATCATATAAAAAATAATATTTAAAAAAAAAATCTAAAATAATTGAACCAATACAGCATCATTCATTAATCTTGTTCTGAGACGTGTTATGTGCCAAACAAAATCACTACTACGATAGTTTCCATTCACTGACATGCTTTTCTAACAACTTTTCTTTTATTTCTAGCCTGCTGTGATGTGGTTGTAATCACTGACAACGCTACTAAAGATTGGCGAATTTCTAAAAAATTCGGTACGCCGACTTCGCCGAATTTTCCGACAAAATCTGTTTCGTCCCGAATTACTTCTGCTGCTGCAACTCGAGGAGAGTGTGCCTGGCTTTGTAGGAATGGATGAAGTGCATGCACAGTTTCCTGGCCATTTTCAGAATTTTCGGTGGAAGACTTCAGGAACCTTTTCACAACCAGATTGAACACGTGTGACATGCCGGGCGCATGGACCATCCCTCCTCGGTGCAGCACGGACACCACATTCCTCCCATTGTCCGTCACCATGCTTCGATTTGCAGTTGGCGTGGAGAAAGCCACACATCGATTTCTTCGTGCATGACGCGGAGCAGTTCCTCCCCTGTGTGACTTCGCTCGCCGAGGCAAGTCAGGTGTAGAACTGCGTGACACCGGTGTGCCCTACACATGTGGTATGATGGAGCAGCACTTGTGGAGGCTGAGATGGTGGAGGTGGTGGATGAGGAGGAGGCGGACATTGGCGCAGGAGCAGCAGTTTGACAATGTGGAAGAGAAAGCGCCATCTCCTGTCCAAGTTGTTGGTGTGGCTGGGCAGGAAGCACATTCACCCAGTGGGACGTAAAGGACATGTACTGGCTCTGACTGTAGTCACAGCTCCACACTTCCGCGCTGCCATGCACCTTGTAACAAACCGATAAGCTCAAGGACTGGCCCACCTTCTGTTCTACATATTTGTGAAGGGCTGACACTGCCTTTTTGGAAAAGAAATTACGGCTTGGAACTCTCCACCTCGGCTCGGCAGAGGCCATTAATTCTCTGAACGGTGCAGAGTCCAACATTTGGAAAGGGAGGGACTGCAGTACCAACAACTTGGACAGGAGCATGGTCAGTTTCTGTACCTTAGGATGGTTGGACGCATACTGTTGTCTCTTTGCAATCGCCTCGTTGAACGACTGCTGGCGCCATGAGTAGCGAGGAGCAGAAGCATCTGGACCGGGAGATGATGTCAAAGAGAAACAGCTCCCTTCTGCAGAGGTGGTGTTGCCTTGACTGGCTAAAATGGCATGCGTACCACTGGGCGCTACTGCGACGGCGCTGGCAGGATGGACCACCACATCTGAGCCATGTTTCTCCCAGGCCACTGGATGGTGATGCTGCATGTGTTGACGCAGGGCCGTGGTGCCAACGTTAGCTCCCTGGCCACGCTTCACTTTCTGCTCACAGATTCTACATATACCCATATTCAGCTCCTCTGGTGTCTTAGCAAAGAACTGCCACACCGCCGAGTAGCTGATTTTACCGCCAACAGTCCGCACTGAGTGACTACTACCGCCGCTGCCTCGCTGAACCCCTGTTCCACTACTTTCTTGGACCTGCGAAGCGGGTTTTCGACCCCTTGGCCGCTTGGCTCCTGACTTTGCACTGCTGCTACCCTGCTGACTCACGGCCACACTACCCACTTGCTGGCTGCACCGCTGCCTGACGCGCAAGCTGACGCCCTCTTCTCCTGACGATGATGAAGCCCTTGCTTCACCCGGCTCCCAAGTGCGGTCGGCTACATCATCATCGATTATTGTTTGATCTTCACTGCTGTCCTCCTCAACGGTCTTGGTATGCAGAGGCTGACTCCTCACAACATGACCTCCCATGCCACTCTCCACATCTATACTTTGCCGCCTACTGCAAGAAGCAGGGGATATTGGCCCCATTTCTTCGCTGCCAAGTAGCTGCTGACTGTCCTCCTCAAATTGTTCATCCTCGCTGTATAGTGGCGCTGAGCCCAGACCACATACTAGTTCTCTGGCTGAGGGAACCGGACGGGACAGAGGCGGGTTGAGGACAGGTGAGAGCCGCTGAGCTGTTCCCGGGCCATGCCAACTAAGGGTTGTGTCTGACGTTCCCACCGACTCTTGGCTGGGGTTGTCAGATGTCATCTGGAAGGAGGTGGATGACCTAGTCAACCAATCATGAACCCTTGGGTTGCTGCTCAACACACGGCCGCTACATGACGCTGGCGGTTCTGGCCTCACCGAGTGACCGCTGCTGCGATGTCCCCTTACTGTGTTGCGACCTGTGCCTGCTCCAGGAATGTTTGTGCCACTGCCACTCGCATGTGAAGAGCCTGCCACCTCTCTGTCTGACATACTGTTTGTTCAAAAATTTACAGACTCTGTTTAATGAAGATATCTGTATATGATAAATACACACCCTGTATTTGACTTCAAATGAACCCACTAACAGGCTTGGGTAACCCTTGGATATAAATTGTGCTACAGAAATCACCAGGAAGACATTAACTGGTATGTGGCGTATTAAAATGGCGTGTATTTTGCTGACTACAAAAGCAGAAACACGCTTAATTAACCTTCGGATATAAATTTTTCTACAGGAAAAATTTTGTCTTTGGCGTTGAAACTTGTTTCTTTATGACTACAATTGCAGAAACGCTTAATTAACCTCGGTAAATTTTTTCAGGAAAAATTGTCTTTGCGTGAAAATACAGTTTATTTACTATCTACAATAGCACAAATACGGGGGGCGTGGCCTGAGCCTGCATGGAGTAGGTCGCAGAACACAGGAGCTCCGTGAGGGATTCACATTTGCGGCCAAACTAAACCTTCAGACTGCGATAATTTTTCACCTGGAGGGAAGCAGAGACCCTGCGGAAGACCTAGAGAGGTTGGGTGACTGTCCGGCACACAGACTCCGCTGCTTCCAGCCTGAACGGCATCTCGTGCTGGCTGGGGAACTGTGACGCCGCCATCTTAAGCATCCCTCCGGCCGGAGGAGCTATCGCGGGCACCCGAAATCAGACCTTCCGACGGGGCCAGCGCTGATAAACTCAACGCTTCTGCACCAAACCGGCTCATTTACCGACTGGCATCTGCACTGAGGTGAGCAGAGCGAGCGCCCTAAACAGGGGGTTATTGAAATACAAAGCGCCAGCCCTTCCCGCGCTGAGTGTAATGGCGGCGGGAGAGTGAAGGAGAAGGGGGTGTTGTTCTCAAACTCCCCTGGCCACCTCACTGTGCAGCAGTGTGGACTAAAGTCCTGAACATTACGGAGAGGCAAAAATACACAGAGACACGTCTAATTCACTCCCCTGGGAGTTACTGCTGCACAGAGACGTTATACTTTCCTGATCAGTAACAGTGTAGCTATCTCTGTTATAAGAACTGTTCAGCCAAACCAGAGTGCAGCCGTTGAATAAAAGCATAGCTACCTGCATCTTAGGTGGACAGTTGCCCTCTCATTCCAATAGCCTTGCTTGCCCACGGGGTTTTATAGCTCTACCTCTCAAAGCACCCCACCAGCACAGGAGCCCTTCCCAGGGATACTATTCACCTTCTTTTAAACCCACATATCACACCCTGCCGCAGCACCAAGTAACATAGGTGACCTATTCTCACAGCGCAGAGACTACCTCCTGGGCCCAGTCGCCCCATAATCTGTCTTGAGGATTAATTTTTCTGGCGAGAATCCACCTTCGTTATACATTATTCACCTAACATACTGCACAACTCCCAGAGGGTGGTACAGCAACCCACATCATAAGGAGACCACCTTGCCTCTCTGTTAAACAGTTTCTGCCTTGTCATCAAGGATCCATAACTTCACCCACAGTGTTATGTCACTAATAGCAATTTCCCAATAACACCTCTATTGTAATAAAAACAACCGCTATTCCTGGACCCTACTATAATAACTGGCATTACCAGCGGAGCTTACTGTCTCACAGCTTAGGATCTAGTATTGAGTCATCTACGCTTTCTACCTGTATCTTTCATAGCTACCCCCTCAGTGTAACTGTATCTCTCTTGGATATTATACAACCAATCAGCAACGAGCCTGCTGGCCTTACCACCGCTTCTATAATTTCAGCAGGATGCCCGCTTCACGGTTTCATCCTAACCACTCTGTTTATGGGTCACTAGATTTCCGGCTCTTTGGTCTCACTTTCTACGACTGGTCCTCCTTATATAAGTACTATCGGACAATCATTACCACTTGCTCTGATTGGTTGCCTGGTACATTAAGACTCCCTATCTAAGATCTTAGAATTTTAAGCCTTTAATAGGGCCCCAAAACCCTTCTCTGCTAACTCTCTCAATCTCAGCATCGGAAGGAAAGCTAGTAACAACAACATAATTAGACTAAGGGCTGATAACCCATATACTACGTCTCTG
Source organism: Phyllomedusa bahiana (assembly GCA_025379985.1). Lineage (NCBI taxonomy): Eukaryota > Metazoa > Chordata > Amphibia > Anura > Hylidae > Phyllomedusa > Phyllomedusa bahiana. Next base: position 69,942 of record JAODAL010012774.1, read on the forward strand.
AGATACTCACCTTTGCAGTAGCTGTTAAACCGCGTCATTTCAAGTGGGGCTCCGCATACACAGCCAGTACATCCTCACTTGAACTCACCTTCCTTGAGCTATTAATCTCCAACCGTGGGGTGAATCTCCTTTCCATCGACTCAAATGGGTGGTACTTCAAAACGAAATCCTAAGCCTACAAAGCTTACAGAATTCTTCAATACTCCAACGACCCGATCTCAAGATAAAGAAGCTCGCTCACAATATTCAGCCTCTTTTCTGGCTTCATCCAGACAAGAATCAGTAGACATGGAACTCCGGGAGACGTCGGGAACGGCAGGTATCACGGAACATGCTCTGAACTGCCTGTTCACATCTTTCCGTGAATCCCTCCAAGAAGACTTTATACAGATGATGGGGGACTTTAGATCTGACATACAGGCGTTGGTCTTCAGAACCGACCACGTCGAGAAGAAAATGACAGAGTGTGCAAAAACCCACAACGCGTTGATAGACGCCAACTCGGCACTAGAAGAAGAGGTCCACCGCCTAGCAGCCAAAGTTTTGGATCTTGAAGACCGTTCTAGATGAAATAATATCAGACTACGAGGAGTCCCCGAATCCGTGACCCAGGAGTTTCTCCCACAATTTCTTACAGACATGATGGCGGCGGTATTACCAGATGCTTCTAACCTTGACCTCACTGTGGACAGGATACACCGCCTTCCAAAAACTAAACATTTGCTCCCAGCTGTCCCCCGAGACGTCATCGCTAAAGTCCATTTCTTTCACGTCAAAGAAAATTTTCTAAAGGCAATCCGTGGTCACCCCGACTTACCCGAGAGGTTCCACAACGTTTCCATTTTTCCGGATTTATCTGCTGGGACCATGTTGAAGCGTAAGGAATTTGCCCCGGTGACTAAAGTTCTCCGAGAAAATAATATTAACTATCATTGGGGTTTTCCAGTAAAGCTGATTATAACGAGGGATAACTCTACTCTGGTTTGCCCCACCCCAGCATCCGCTAAAGAGCTTCTTGCTTCCTGGGACCTCTTGGCTACTCCAGTTCAGTCACCTCTAACCAAGAGGAAGAATAAACCAGAGGTCATTACACCGATCTGGTCGGAAAAACTTCGACGATCTAACCACCACCCTAATGACTGACAGATACGTGATAGCAGTCGCTACTCTCATCCTTCCTGGGCCTCCCTCGAGACCTGATGCCTTATTGTATGTCTAACTACTATTTTCTTCCTCAGGTTCTAGCTATGGACTATTCCCATCGCTGGTCTTCTCCTTGTGAGAAGCTGTTTTCGTTTGTTCTTGATTTCTTACTACTCTGTTTAAGTTTTATTATGACTTGCTGGTTCATATTTGTCATGGTCACTGGCATTGCCACCCCTTGCTCACTTTCTGAAAAAGAATACGCTCTAAGCCCTTATTCCAAACTAAACCAATCACTGAATTCTCTCTGGACTGACAATGGGGATTAAAATAATGTCTCTTAACACGAATGGGCTCAATTCCCCGCATAAGAGATCACACTTTTGGAAAGATGCTATCAGTTCCAAGAGCGACATACTCTGCATTCAGGAAACCCACCTGAAAGAGAAGGACACCCATAGGCTAAAGCAAAAACGTTTCCCTCACGCCATTTTTTCACCTATCTCGACAAAAAAAGCTGGGGTGGCAATCCTAGTCAAAGATACTATAGCCTTTAAAATTGTAAACACGCTCCTTGACCCTAAAGGACGTTTTATAATTCTAGTCTGCATAATAAATAACATTCCCTGTACACTAGTCAACCTTTACGGCCCGAATACAAAACAAACTTCTTTTGTCTCAAAAGTCTTAAGAAAAGCCAAAAAAATAGCTGCGGGACATATGATCTTATGTGGAGACTTTAATGTAGTTATGGATAAGCAATTAGACAGATCGACTGGCTGTTCCTGTTATGCTCCAGAACTAAAGAATCTGGTGAGGGAGGAAAATTTACATGACCCGTGGAGGTACCATCACGCAGCAGAAATTGATTATTCATACTATTCTGCTTCTAAAAATACTCATTCAAAAATAGACATCTTCCTAGTCAATAGACAAACCCTGCCTTCAATCCTTAGCACTGAGATTGGTCATATTACATGGTCGGATCATGCTCCGGTCTGCCTTACATTAAAAGACAAATATTGCTCACCCCCCCAAATGCTGTTGCGTATTAATCATTATCTGCTAAAGTCCCCAGAAATAGTTAAAGAGTTACAAACGACCTTGAAAGACTATTTTGAGTTAAACTCACCCACAGCTCCGTCTCCAGAAATTTTATGGTGCGCCCACAAAGCGGTCATTAGAGGAGTCTGTATTAAATTAGCTGCAAGAGAAAAGAGAAAGAGGGAAGCTGAAATGACGGCCACCCTTGACGAATTGACCAAACTAGATAAAGCATTTAAAACTGATCCTAGCCCCCAAAATAAGGAACTACTTCTAAACTGCAGAACACATTTGAGAAATCTCAAGCTGAGTAAATTTGAGTTTCAACTGGCCAAATTAAAGTGGAACTTTTATCTTCAAGGGGATAGGCCTACCAAACTCCGGCACAGCGGGTAAAAAAATATCAAGCTAGAGTTAAAATTACATCATTAATGGTTTTTCCACAGAAAAAAGTCTGCGACCCTCAAGAAATTGCCAACTGTCTTGCGGACTATTATCATGGTTTATATAACATTAAGGATAGCCCCGCAGCTCCTTCTGTAACTGCACCCTCGATTTCAGCCTTTTTAAAGAAAATTAAATTACCCTCCCTGATCACAGAACAGCTAAATGTGCTTAACAGCCCATTTACGCCCCAAGAAGTAGAATAAGCCATTAATACCTCCAAACTGCATAAATCCCCCGGTCCGGATGGACTCACCAATGAATATTACAAATTATTTGTCACCACCTTATCCCCCTACCTCACGGAACTTTTCCATAGCCTTATGTCTAAAGGTACAGCCCCGGCTGAAATGCTATCCGCCCTAATATCTGTCATCCCAAAACTGGGCAAAGACCCGGAACAGGTCACTAACTACCGCCCAATATCCCTGCTCAATAATGACATTAAATTCTATTCAAAAATTCTGGCTAATCGACTAAATAAATTTCTGCCATTATTGATTAACAATGATCAAACTGGCTTTGTTAAGAATCGCCAAACTAGGGACGGAGTCAGGAGGGTAATAGATGTAATGCAGATGGCCACCACACACAAAATTCTGGCACTTTTCTTGTCCCTTGACGCAGAGAAAGCCTTCGATAGACTCAATTGGCTTTATTTAAAAGAGGTTTTGACTAAGTTTGGATTTACAGGCCAGTTCTTACAAGCTGTCCTAGCACTGTACTCCACTCCATCTGCAAGGGTATTTACTTCAGGCTTTCTTTCGCGGCCTATTCCCATCTCAAATGGTACTAGGCAAGGCTGCCCATTGTCGCCATTAATGTATGTTTTGTGTGTGGAGCCCCTAGCAGATCTCATTAGGTGCTCTCCGGAGATTTCGGGTATTAAACTGTTTGGCACAGAACATAAAATCAATCTATTTGCGGATGACATATTAATTATGTGTACGAACCCAGAAACTTCAATACCAAGACTAGTGGACATCTTGAATGAGTACTCTTTAATTTCATATTATAAATTAAATGAAACCAAAACGGTAATTTTCCCACTAAATGTAACGTCACACACAAAAAGGAACCTTTCCTCCTTTAACTTTATTTGGGCGAATGACTATTTTACCTACCTTGGAATAAAGATTACAAGATCCGTAGAAGACACAATCTCAACTAACCTAACTGATCTCTCAGCAGCCCTAACAGCAGAAATTCAAAGACTAGAAAAGCTTCCTCTGTCATGGTTAGCAAAAATCAACATTACTAAAATGTTACTGCTACCCAAATTTTTATATGTATTCAGATCTCTCCCATTCCTCTTCCCCTTGACGTCCTTAAATAAACTACAATCCCAATTATTGGGGTTTATCTGGGGTGGTAAGAGACCGAGATGCAAAAAACAATATTTATATATGCCACTTAAAGAAGGAGGTATGTCAGTACCCCATCTTTTATCCTATAATATCGCTGCAATCTTAGAACCAATATTCTACCATTGGACTACTCCACATAGTCATGCTTGGTCTCAAATGGAGAATGAATCAACGCATCCATACTCGGTGAAGGACATCCTGATAGCCACAATCCTTGGTGTAAAATCTCCCCAACTGCACTTCCCCACGTTGACACATGCGATCAAAACATGGAACAAATATGTAGTCCCAAATCGCTGGATACATGTCTCTAAGCCAGAATGTCCGTTCTCGGTCATAGGGGTTAGTGTTCCTACATTGTCGTTGTTGGACTGGTCTGCGGCGGGAAAAACATCTATTGGGGATTTATTTGAAGTAGACACCCTTAGGTCCTTTTTGGAACTAAGTGACACTTTTAAGCTCCCTAAGTCGCGGTTCTACCAATATCTCCAAATTAGACATGCACTCCAATCATGGACCTGGCCAACGATCTCTATGCCGACGACCCCTTACCATACTTTTATAAATGGCAAGAAAGGGCCCACTAAAGGACTCTCCACAGCCTATAAGCTACTGACAGCAAACAATAAAGAGACAAAACCTTATTATGCGGTGAAATGGGAGGAGGAACTATCTTGTTCCTTTCCATGGGAAGCCTGGATAACGGCATCTCTTTCGTTAAAAAGTTCAAGATTACCAACCATCAGAATTGATAAAAAAAAAATTTTTGCTTTGGGGATTACACCCCACCGGGGCCCCATTTTTTTCCCTTTCGCTCGTCTATGCGGGGAAAAACTGCGGTGGAGTGGGAACCTTACCCCTATGGGGGGAAAGTGCCCCTTTACCCAATCACTTGGTCCCAATTACGCCCTTTATTGAAGAGTACTTCATTTTCGCTTCCTTTGACTCCGGCCTTAGCAGTTTTGGATATAACATTAGATGGTTTCCCCAATATTATAAAACGGTGTCCAACATTCCCTAGCTACCAGACTTCCATAGCTTTACACTGGAAGTCTACTCAACCTCCCCACCTCTCAGAGGTAATAGATAGGGTTAATTTCCATTTTAGATGTGAAACTTCCCTCTCGATACCCCCACATGTAGTTACGAGAACAAGAAAAAGATGGGACTACTGGATAAATTCGCAGTACATCAAGTAGCCATGAACGTTAACCATTGCTGTAAACTGTTATGGTAATTTTCCCCCTTACAAAAATATCTTTTGTGTGGCACCGCTATCAAAGAGTATGATATATCAACCTCCGATTACATGTAAATTGAGCAAACTGTGGTATTCTGACTATGACAACTGAGTTTTCTAATTGATGCTTTTACACTTGTTTGTTACCTGGGCCTCTTAGTGCCCTTGTTATCCCTTGTACTTCCTCTCCCTTTTTCTTTTCTGTTCCCTTGAACTTCTTATATTTGAAAAATAAAAATTATTTGGTTTAAAAAAAAAAACAAAATAGCACAAACACGCTTAAGTAACCCTTGGATATAAATTGCGCAAAAGAAATGAGCAGCAAAAAATTAACTTTAGGGCATGTTAAAACGCCGTGTTTTTTTATGACTACAAAAGCGAAACACGCTTAATTTCCCTTGGTAAAAATTATGCTACGGGAAAAAAATTTTGTCTTTGACGGTGAAAAAAACACAGTTTATTTTACTGACTCAAAGCAGAAAAAGGGCTTAATTAACCTTCGCTTATAATTATGTACGAAATAAACGGGAAAAATTTCTCTTTGGCGTTGAAAAACACTGTTTTTTTTTACTGACTAAATAGCACCAAACCGCTTAATTAAACCCTGGATTTTTAATTGCGCAAATAAAATGGGGCAGAAAAATTATTAATGGTATATGGCGTGTTAAAACGGCGTTTTTTTTACTGACAAAAAAGCAAAAACAGTTTAAATTTAACCCTTTCGGATAAAAATTATGCTACGGAATCCCCAGGAAAAATTTTTCCGTCTTTGGGTTGAAAAATCCTTTTTCTTTTACTGATACAAAAACCCTTAACACGTTTAATTAACCCTGGGTTTTTAATTGCGCAAACGAAATGGCAGAAAAAAAATTAAACGGGGAATGTGACGTTCAAAACGCGTGTATTTTGCTGACTAAAAAAGCAAAAAACCGCTTAATTAACCTTCGGATATAAATTATGCTACGGGAATCAACAAGAAAATTTTGTCTTTGGCGTTAAAAAAACACTGTTTCTTTTCTGCTAAAATAGCAAAAACACCTTAAATTTAAACCTTGGGATAAAATTTTTTGCTAAGGAAAAAATTTTTGCTTTGCCTTTAAAAAAATCTGTTTTTTTACTATTAAAAGCACAAACACGCTTAAGTAACCTTGGATATAAATTGCGAAAAAGAAAGGCAGCAAAAAATTAACTCTTTTTGGGCTTTTAAAACGCTGTGTTTTTTACGCTACAAAGAAAAAAAAACACGCTTAATTAACCTTGGATAAAAAATTTTTGCTACAGGAAAATTTTGTCTTTGACGGTAAAAAAATACAATTTATTTTACTGATACAAAAGCAGAAACAGTTTAAATTTAAACCCTTCGCTTTAAAATTATGTACAGAAATAAACAGGAAAAATTTCATTTTGGCGTTGAAAAACACTGTTTCTTTTATGATAAAAAAGTAGAAACACGTTAAATTTAAAATTCGGATATAAATTATGCCGGAATCCCCCCAGGAAAATTTTGCTTTGGCTTTTAAAAAAACCCCTTTTTATTTTATTGACTAAAAAAGCAAAAACTTGTTAAATTAACCTTCGGATAAAAATTTATCTACGAATCAACAGGAAAAAATTTTTCTTTGGCGTTGAAAAACACTGTTTCTTTTACTGATAAAATAGAACTTTAGTATAATGTTGAACCGTGTTACCCTAGAAAGTGTAAGGGTGCGCCGCGGTCCGGTCCACGGCCGCGGTGCCCCCGTGTCCCCGCGGCGGTCCCGGCGGGGGGGTGCCGCGGGGTCCCACTGCCGCCGTGGCTGCTCCGTCCTTCCTACCTGCGCGCTCCGTTCGCTCCGCGTCCCCTGTGGCGGAATGCGCATGCGCGCCCCCCTAGGCGGTTTTGGGCGCTGTTAGTAGATTTAAAGGGACATGCGCCGGTAATTTGGGAAATTTGCGGACGTGTCTTTTTAAAGTTTAGGTCCAAGTCATTCCCCCGTGGATTTTGTTGCCCCGTGCCCTTTGGAAAGGTTCCTGTTAGTCCTTTAGCCTTCCCGTGTACCGGGGCTTGTTCGTTTCTCGACTCCAAACCTCGCGCCTGCCCTGACCTTTGCCTGTCCTGACCAAAAACCCATCCCGCTGCCCTGCCATACTGCCTGCCACCATACGATTCTTGGATTCGTTTTTGTACCTCGCTGCACTCGGCTGCCCCCGAGGAAAGTCCGTCAGGGGGGGACACCTTTTACCCTAACCCGCAGAAAGGGCCATCCGTTTGCGGGGGCCCTTTTGGGAAAACCGGGGGCTACTTAGATTCCGTTCCCTGGGTGGGTTAGCTATCATCGCCTGCGGTGGTCCTGCGGATCCACTACAAGTCCGTTACGTAAGATCCACCCCTGGACCCCGCCAAGGTGCCCCTGCCAAGCTTTCAGTATTACGCGGTTGTTCCCAGCAAAGAAAACAAATACAAACAAGGTCAGCATTTGGGCCCAGCTTTTGGCCTGAGGGTCATCTTAGCACCCCCCGAGCCCCCCGTCTGTGGCTCCTTCACATTGCATTTCCCTTTTGGGCCACCGGGGACCCAAGCTTCGGCTTTCCTTACCTCCGTTTTTTGCGGGGCCCCCCAGCTCTCCCGGGGGGGGTTTTTACGAGGCTCTATGCACGTGGAGTGATGGGGAGTTTCCTTGGGGGGTCTAAAAGTGGCCTTCGTGGTGACCCTACTTTCCGGGAAAGGGCCCCTGGTTTGGGCAACCCCCTTGGGAAGGGGCGACCCGTGACTGGGGACCTACGAATTTTTCCTCCAGGAATTCCGCCCCGTTTTTGAGGGCCGGGCGTGCTTACCCCCGTGAGACGCCTTTTGGCCTTCGTGGGGAGTCCTCTGTGGGTGATATGGGGTTAAATTTCCCGTATCCTGGCTTCGGAGTCGCGTGGAACTGCTCCCCTCTGCGCCCCTTCAAAAAGGGTCTGCCAGCAGGGAAAAAGACGCTTTGGCAGCAAGAGACTCCTTTTCCTCCTAACGAAAAATTCCCCTTTGCCACCGTTGATTCGGTTCACTGAAAGGCAGGAGGGCTTCGCCAAGAAAGAGAGGGCTTCACCCTCAGCGTGGGAATGCTCTACCAGGTGCCGTGGGAGAGGCGGCTTAGGTGGTTCCCCCGTCCAGCTTGTGATGCCAGTGGAGGGAAGAGACGTGGTTCTTCGTTCGGAGTTTGCCTTCCTGGATCGGGGTCAGCCGGGAACTTTATCCATCCCTTCTGGTACCCCGGTCGCGTGCCTGTAGTTCCCCTGAGAAATTTTGCTGATTTCTCGGTTAGTGGGGAGTCCCACTGCCCCTTTTCCCGTATAAAACCAGGCCAGTGATCTCGGGTGGGGGTTATAAGGGAAGAAGGTTCCACGTCCTGTCCGTGTTTTCCTCGGCGACCCCTCTTGGGCTTCCCTGGCTGCAACGTTGCCCTACGCGGATTGGAAGATGGGGGGGGGCCTGCTTTTGGGGACCAAATCCCGAACCTTGCTTGGGGTTTCCACGCCCGGTGCTACCAAATTTCCGCACCCCCTTGCCCAGTTCTGCCGGGTTCCGTGAGTACCCCGGACTTTGGGGCGATTCTCGGAAGGAGGCCGATTCGCTGCCACCACATCGGCCTTTCGATGCCCCATTGACTTCTTCCAGGCCCAGTCCGCCCCGGGGGAAAGGGTTACCCGGGGCTCAGGCCATGTGGCCTACATACAAAAGAACTTGCGAAAGGGTTTTCCGTAAAATCCCACCCCAGCCCGGGGGGGTTTTTCTTCGTAAGAGAAGGATGGTTCCCTTCGCCCCTGTATTTGACTACGGGGACTCAATAAAATCACGTAAAAAAAAAAGCTTCCCTCCCCCTGATCGCAGAACTTTTTGACCGCCAAGGGGGGGGGGGGTAAAGGTTTTCCCAAATTGGACTGCGAGGTGCCTACAACCTCACAGAATTGGGAGGGGGACAGTGGAAACGGCGTTTAAAAACCGAGATGGACATTTTTAAATTCGTAATGCCTTTTGGCCTGCAACGTCCGCAGTGTTTCAAGAATTTGTTAACCGATGTCTTTCGGGGGTCTCCCGTAACCTGTTTGTAGTGATTGGATGACATCCTATTTTTCTCCCCGATCTTCAGGGCGCCCGAACCAAGTGCGCCGTTCTGGACGTCTGCGCGCAATCGTCTGTAGCCAAGTGGGAAAATGTTCATTCATCAGACCAGCCTACCCTTCCTCGGGTAATCGTCTCGCCAAGGGCCTGAAATGGGACCCAGCTTAAAAATCTCTGCGGTACTGCAATGGCTCGTCCGTCGGGGTTTCCGGGCCCCAGGCTTCTGGGCTTCGCGAAATTTTTTTTTTACCCCCATTTATTCCCCCCTTTCTCCCCCTTGGTGGCTCCATCGTGGCCCTCACTAGGAAAAGCGAAAACCCCGGGTGTGGTCTCCCGGGTGAGAAGGCGTTTGTTGGTTTGAAAAACGCCCTTTTCACTGCACTGTTTGGTCCGGCCTGATTCCCAGAAGGGCCCTTTTTCCTTGGAGGTGGATGCTTTTCTTTGGGGGGGGGGGCAGCCCCACAACAGAAAAGGCCCAAGGGCAAGATTTTTTCCCCATGTGGGTTCTTTTTAAGACCCCTTTTCGCCGGCGGAGCGGAAATATGCATTGGGGACCGGGAAATCTTGGCATAAGTTAGCCCCTGGAGGGTGGCGAATCTGCGAGGGGGCTGCCCCTCTATCGACATTTTTACGGACCTTTAAGAATTTTTGTTTACAGACGGCCCAGCGTTTGAAACCTCGCCAAGCCGATGGTTCTTTTTTCTACGTTTTGACTTTCGCATTCATTTCCCACCCGTGAGAAAACACAAAGGGTGAGCCCCCCCCTCCGTGCTCGGGGCTGGCGGTGAAGAAACCCCTGTCACAACCCATCATTTCTCCCGACGGTTGGTTACGTGGCTCCCGCGATTCCCGAACATCCTACTGGCAAGACCTTCGTGCCCCCCGCACTCAGGAAGAAGGGTGTTGGAATGGGGCCTTTCTCTCTTTTTGGGTGGTCATTTCCGGGGGCCGGAAAAGTCCTACGCTTTGATTCACCAATACTGGTGGCCCACCCCGGACAGGATGTAAAGGACTTCACGTGCCTTTTATCACGTGCCCGGAACAAAGGTCCCCGCCGAGGCCCGGCCGGTTCTGCATTTTTTGCCCGTGCCCGGATTCCCTGGCGACATAGCCTGGATTTCTCATGATCTTCCGGCCTCCTGGGAATTCGGTCTCTGGGTGGTTACGACCCTTCTAAAGATGTCCCCCTTCGTACCTCTCCGGGTCTGCCCTCTGCTCCCAAAAAGCCAATCAGTTCTTCCCACATGTTTTTCCGCTAATGGGGTTTCCGTCACACATTGTCTCCGACCGCGGGTCCAAATTTTTTTCCCCCATTTTGGGTGCATAGCTCCCGTCTGCAAATCAAATGGACTTTTCGTAGCAAACCCCCCTAAAACCAATGGGAGGTGAGGGGGGTGAACAGATTTTGGGGAATACCCCGTCACTTTGTACTGGAGTCAGGACAACTGGGCCGACCTACTCCCTTGGGCCCAATTCTCTACAAACCATCGCGTTTGGAGGCAGCCCCGGGTCTCTCCATTCTTTGAGTCTATGGCCCCCATCCGCACCCCCCCTCCCCCTGCCCACTAAATTTGGAGGTGCCCCCTGTCAAGACCAAGTTCGGGATATCAAGGCCATCTGGGGAGGAGACGCGACGTTCCCTACTTGGGCCTTCCCGTATGAAGATAGGTGATAAGAGGAGAAGCCCGCCCCCAAAATTCCCCCCAGGGGGCAAAGTTTGGCTCTCCCCAAGGTAGTTTCGTTGGGGTTCCCAGTTCAAAATTTGGGGCCCCCGCTTCCTCGGTCCCTTCAAGGTTCTTCGGCGTTGAACCCCGGGGGTATAAGCTCTCCCCGCCTCCATCCCCCCCGGATCCAAAAACGATTCCATGTTCCCTCCTTAACCCCTGGTCCGAACATTTCTCTCTCAGGAAAGTAACTCCTTCCCCTGTAGCCCCGTCCGCCGACATCTTTGAGGTAAAGGCATCTTGGAGAGAAGACGGTCAGGGGAAACCTTCTTCCCGTAGTTTTGGGAAAGGGGTTCGGCCCCCAGGAGAGGTCCCGGGAGCCAAATGCAACATCCTGAAACGTAACCCCCTCCCGGTTTCGATCCTAAAAAAGGGGGGGAGGTCTAAGGGGGGGGGGTAATGTAACGGGTTTCGCCGCGGTCCGGTTCTCGGACCCCGGGGCGCACCCGTGTCCCCCGCGGCAGGTCCCGGCGGGGGGGGGCCGCCGCGGGTCCCCCTGCCCCCGTGGCTGATCCCTCCCGGCTCCCCACCGCCCCGCTCCCCGTTCGCTCCGCGTCCCTGCTGGCCCGGAAAAGCGATGGCGCCCCCTAGCGCGCGGCGCGCTGTTCATGTAGATTTAAAGGGACAGTGCGCCGGTAATTGGCTAAATTTCGGGGCTGTCTCTATTTAATTTAGGTCCCAAAGTCACTTCCCCGCTGGGCTTTGTTGCCCCGTGCCTTTTTAGAAAACGTTCTGTTGCCATTAGCCCGCGTGTACAGACCTTGGGTTTGTTTCTCGACTCCGAACTCTGCCGCCTGCCCTGACCCTTATCGCCTGTCCTCGCCCCAACCATTGCCGCCTGCCCTGCCTACTGCCTGCCCCCACTCGATTCTTGGATTACGTTTTTGTACCCCGCTGCACCTCGGCTGCCGCCGCAGGCAAGTCACGTCAGGGGGACGACCTGGTAGCCTCAAGCCGCAGCAAGTCCATCCCGCTTTGCGGCGGGCTCTGGTGAAAACCGGGGGCTACTTAGATTCCGTTCCCTGGCGTGGCTTAGCTATCATCGCCTGCGGTGGCCCTGTGGATCCACTACCAAGTCCGTTACAGAAAGTAGTAGAAGAGTGAAGAAATCAGGCGATACCTTTTTCAGGCTAACTGAGTATATTTGATGGTGAGCTTTCGAGAGAACTAGCTCCCTTCTTCAGACATGTTGTTATACAAGAAATTGAAAATTCACAGACTTTTTATATACAAAAGACATGGACCTTCAAAGGATCTTAGAATTCTTAAAAATAACAAAATGCAATATAAGCAGAGAAGTCATTTACGACAGGTCAAGACATCAACTATCTGGAAACTTGTGAGGCATGATGGAGGGGTCAGTAAATCTGCGTCTTATCTCGCAGCCATCAGGTGTAATTTGTGGCCATCACAGTTCACACATAGTTTGACATAAAGCTGGCATGAATATTTAGCCCATTTTGCAGAGTCTGAAATTTTTGCATTAATTTAAATTCCCACTCCTTTCTCTCCCTCTGCGTCTTAAAGTGTCCCATTAAAACCATAATTTTCAGATCTTCAATAGAATGGTCATCTCTGGAGAAGTGTTGTGCCACTGGAAGATCAGTTCTGCTGTTATTAATAGTGAATCTGTGGGAGTTCATGCGCTGGCTGAGTCTCTGTCCTGTTTCCCCCACATAAAGGGGCCTGTGGTGGGCATTGCGCACACATGATCGATAAAACCACATTTTCGAGACCTGCAGGAAAATGTCTCCCTAATTCTGTGCACCTGTTGGGATTGTGGGACAGGTACACTGTCAGCAGTGTGGATATGACTGCAGGTCTTGCACCTGTTCTGCAGGCAGGGTGAGGTGCCATTTTCAGTTGGGGCCTTCAGGGCGCTCCGGACAATAATACCCGCAGGTTTGGTGGTTGCCGAAGGAAAGGAGAGGGGGGACTGGGAATATGTCTTTGGAGTCTGTTGCCCCTATGTAGTACTGGTTGAAGTTCCGGGGCAATTTTTCGTAGGATCTCCAGCTGTGGGTTGTAGGTTACAAACTAGGGGCACTCTTTTCTTCCTTCTGGGTCTCTTTGTATGTGAGCAGACTGTCTCTGTTGATGACGGCGTTTTGCTGATTTGATTGTCCGCCCACTTTGGCCTGTATCCCAATTGGAGAAATTTTTTGTCCTCAGATCCAGGGGGTTTTGTTTGTCCAGGTCTGTCTTGTCGGAGCAAATACGATTATATCGTATAGCCTGGCTGTTAATAATGGATTTCTTTGTGTGTTTAGGGTGGAGGCTGTCATTCCTGAGGTAGGCCGTTCTGTCGTGGGTTTGTGGTACACTGATGTGAGTGCCGGTGCTCTTTGATGTGTATTGTAGTATCCAGAAAGTGGATTTTGCTCTCTGAATAGGTAAGTTTAAGTTTGATGGTGGGGTGGAAGTTATTGAAGTCATTATGGAATTGAATAAGGGCCTCCTCGCCTGCAGTCCAGATGACAATGATATCATCGATTTAACGGAGGTACATCATGGGTTTGGTGGTGCAAGTGGATAGATACGCTCCTTCCAGGTCAGCACTATAGAGGTTTGCATACTGGGGCGCACTCTGGACCCCATTGAAGTTCCCATTCGCTGTGTAATTTTAGGTCCTCTCCAAATTTAAAATAGTTGTGGCTGCGTATGAAAATGTATGAGCTGTGTTATTGGTTTTGTTGGGAAGTTTAGTTTCTCCAGGTGCGTCCGACATGCTGCAACTCCATCCTTGTGGGGGTTGTTGTAAAAGGATTTACATCCCCTGGTTGCCAAAATGGTGCCCTCAGGAAGCGGACCGGGGGGCATTGAGTTTGTTAAGAAGATCCGTGGTGGGCCTGGATGTAACTAGGAGTATCTCTGACCCGGGGTTTTAGGAGATTTTCAACCAACCTGAGATATTCTTGTCAGAGTCCAATACCAATTGATAGGCCTCCAGGGTTGCCATCTTTGTGGATCTTGGGAGCATGTAGAAGCGCCTGGCCTGGGATCCGCTGGGATGAGCCCCTCTACCTGCATTTTGGAAACCCGAGTTGGAAACTTCTTGATCATTTTCTTTAGTTGTTTCAAAATAGGCCTCTGTGGATCACTGTTAAGTTTGGAGTAATGGGCGGGGTTGGACAGCTGTCTGTTCGCTTCCTGGATGTAGTCAGAGGAGCGCCTTACGCGGTCGCCTACCCTCGTCTACCCATTGTCTCGGCCCTGGAAGCATTCCTTTTTCTCTACATTGAGTTTTAGGAGACGTAAGGGAAAAGCAGGAGGATTTGGACGACAGACAATCTGGGATCTTGGACAGTAGAGAGTTAATGTCTGGGCCGGGGATGTAAAGTTGGGTGTCATCAGCATACTGGTGGTTGTGAAAGCCATGTGATGCTATGAGCTGACCCAGCCCAACAGTGTACAAGGGTTCATCATTATCATTGGGAGAAGAGAGCGGCAGCTTGCGTGTCGGGGCAGCCGTAAGTCGGTAGTGGTGGCCCGGGATTTCAGCAGGGTGGAAGAAGTGCGAGGTTGTGAGCCAAACGGCCATGATTTAGACCACCCACTTTGTAGGTCCCAGAAAGTAGCGGCACAGGGGCGCAATGGGTCAGCGGAGGTAACAGTCAGTCAGTGCGGAGCTTTGGTGGTAAAGTCACCTACTCGGCGGTGTGCCAGTTTTTTGACGAGACACCAGAGGAGGCGACCAGTAAAGTAAAGCGTGACCAGGGACCTAACGTTGGCACCACGGCCCTGCATCAACATCATGCAGTGTCACCTTACGTGTTTCATATGTGGTGGTCCATCCTGTCCCAACGCAGCGGGCACCCAGTGGCACGCCTCCCATTTCAGGCAGTCAGGGCTTCACCACCTCTGCCGAAGACAACTCCCTGTCTATTACATCATCTACCGGTCCAGTTGCTCCTGCTCCTCAGCACTCATGGTGCCAGCAGTCATTCACCGAGATGATTGACAAGAGATAGCAGTATGCGTCTAGCCATCCCTAAGTGCAGAAGCTGCCCGTGCACCTGTCCAAGTTGGTGGTACTGCATCCCTCCCTTTTCAAGTGGTGGACACTGCACCATTCAAAGAACTGGCCATAAAAACTTGGCATTCACTTCTGCCATTGTAACGACACGGGTATTGGCTCCTCTGGACCACGTAGCGGCCACGCCAGGGAGCCGGGTCTAAGTAGGTCCCGGCTTTCACCAGAGCCCGCCACAAGGCAGGATGGACTTTCTGTGGCGGAAGTCCTACCAGGTCGCTACCCCTGGCGCGACTTGCTTGTGGTGACATCCGAGGCGCAGTGAGGTACCGAATCGTAAGAGGAAACTCGTAGTCAAAGGTCAGGCCAACAGGTCAGGGCAGGCGGTGGAGATTCGAGGTTAGGTAACGTAGCAGAAAGGTCGGGTACACGGCAGACAGGAACTGATTAAAAGGGGGAAATTAAACAGGAATAAATATAGTAACAGGGGGAAATTTATGAACAGCGGGAAATTGATGAACAGGAATAAATATATTAAAAAGGGGAAATTATTGAAAAAGGGGGAAATTGGTGAACAGGTATAAAAAATTTTAAAACAGGGGAAATTATTGAACAGGGGAATTGATGAACAGGAATAAATATATTAACAGGGGGAAATTATTGAACAGGGGGAAATTGATGAACATGAATAAATATGTTAACAGGGGGAAATTATTGAACAGGGGGAAGAACAGAGAAAGGCCATTAACGATTTTTGATGATCCAAGTTGACAGGAGTATTCCCCTGGGTGAACAAAGTCACACACAGGAGGAAATGCTCCGGGTCATGCAAATTGTCATCGATTTGTGGCTTTCTCCGCAACAACTGAAATTAGAACCATTGTGACAGACGATGAAAAGAACATGGTTGCGCGCTGCATGGGAGGAGGGCTGAGCCATGCTCCCTGTATGGCATACATGTTCAATTTGGTTGTTCAAGTCTTACACCCATCTGCAAGACATTCTAAAAATGGCCAGGAAACTTTGCATGCACTTCAGCCGTTCTTACACAGCCAAGCACACCCTCCTTAAGCTGCAGCGGCAGACCGGCCTCCCCAACATAGGCTGATATGTGACATTTCCAAACATCGGAATTCCAGCCTCCATATGTTGCAATGACTCTATGAACAAAGAATGGAAATTAATGATTTATTGCTGATCCAAGCGGACAGGAGTACACCTCTGTGTAATTTTAATGTCGGCCAGTGGCAGGTCACCCATGACACCTGCCGTTTACTCAGGCCCTTTCATGCGGACATGTTATTTGTCAGTCGCCAGGACTACGGGATGAATAACATAATTCCACTGCTTCATGTTGTCACGGACAGCGGTAGTGGATCCATTGGACCACCGCAAGCGATGGCAATAGCCACGCCAGGGAGCGAAGTCTAAGTAGGTCCCGGTTTTCACCAGAGCCCGCCGCAAAGCGGGATGGACTTGCTGCAACGGGAGTCTACCAGGTCGCTACCCCTGACGTGTAGCATGGTACAAAATCATAAGGCAAACTCGGAGTCGGGGACAGGCGGTTAGGTCAGGACAGGCAGCAATGGTTCGTGGTCAAGGGACGAAGGCAAGAGGTACGGTACATGGATATGACAGACGAGGCAGAAGGAAACGCTTTCTCTATAAGCTCTAAAGATTATTATTATTATTTATTTTATAGTCTTGGAGGCAGCTAAAGAATTTCCACAGCTTTCAAAATCTGGACACCTAGATTATAGTTCAGCAAACTTTGTCCTTTATCACCTGTGTTATCTGTTCATGAACAAATTAACGTTTATCAACTTGCTTTCTTAAACCACTTGAAATATGTGTGGATGTAATTTGTTCCACCGGTAACAGGGGAGGGCCCCCAGAAGGACTTGTGTTTTTAGTTTCTGTAAGTTGGACATACGATTCACATTCTTTATACTGAACAAGTTCATCAAAAGCCAGTATTGCAGCATTTTGCTTTTTTTCTTTTTTGTCTGTCCCATTCCAGTTTTGTATTGAATTCAATCAACAATGCCACAGAATGCAAAATAAGCACTTAAAACATTCCCCGTAGTTATGGTCTCCTTCAGTTCAAGTTCCATACGCTGCATTTGAACAAACTGGTGTTACGCAGAAACTGGATTCAAAACCACCACGTTTATACTTCATGAATGTTTGATCGTCCCCTGCTGTCCTCCTCAACGGTCTTGATATGCAGAGGCTGACCGCTCGCCAAAAAACCTCCCATGCCACTCTCCCATCAATTTCTGCAAGAAGCAGGGGATGTCTGACCCAAACCCCTTCGTTGCCAAGTAGCTGCTGACTGTCCTCAAAAATTTTTCGTCCTCACTGTATTTGTTGGGGCTGGCCCAGACCAATACTAGTTTTCTGGCTGAGGGACCCAAAGGGACAGAGGTGTGTTGAGGACAGGTGAGGGCCACTGACCTGTTCCCGGGCTATGCCAACTAAGAGTTGTACTGATGAACCCACCGACTGTTGGTATGGTTGTCAGATGTCATCTGGGATGAAGTTGATGACCTACTCAATCAAGAACCCTTGGGTTGCTGATCAACACACTGCCGCTACAATGACACTGGGAGTTCTGGCCTCACCCAGTACCCCTGCCCGGACGTTCCCTTACTGTGCTGTGACCTGTGCCTGCTCCAGGAATCAAAACTTGTAATGTAGAAAATCCCGCCACTCGTACAGAGGGATTCAGAAGGGATCATGACAAAAAAGCACTTGTTTTTTTGTAAGGTCATAAAAACTGATCTAAAAACATCCATGGGTATAACCGTTTATGCGTTTTAGGCCCGTTCCTCGGCCATTATTTGTAACTAACAAATACCCAATGAACTTGCCTTATAACTACTTCCTGGGCAAATCACTCCCAAACACCTGCGAATTAACTCTATGAAGTGCGGCACAAAGAGTAATGCATATGACAATGAAATCACAAAACAAATAGCAATGAAACACATAAAACACTACAATTATATCAAATAAACAGAAAATTCTCAATACATACACATTAAATCTATTAAATTAAAAGAAGATTTTCAATAAATATACATTAGATCTGATCTAAGATTCAAGCCTTGAGGAAATTCTAGTATCCAATGTGAGGATCCAATAGCCTCTCTATTCAAAAGCGTCTTTCTCCAGTCTCCCCTCTCAGGGGCTTTTCTACTCTCTCTATGGCTTGAACTCTAAACCTACTTAAATCACTCTGATGTACCTCTAAAAAGTATTTTGCTGTTCCTGAAATCTTACGAAGACTACTCTGTTTCGAATCATGAATGTGTCCCTAGTGGTACAACCTATGTACTGCAATCTGCATATTTCGAACCAGATAACATACACTAAGTGGGAACAACGGCAGTTGATAAAACGGCAAATTTTGTATTGTTTACCTGTAGTGAATGAAGTGAACGTATCAGATTTTACCATATATCTACACAAAATGCATCTATTCATGCCACATTTAAAAGATCCTTTGAAGTCCAACCACGTACCTCTGCCCCGTCTCGAAACTGATGTAAACATACTAGGGGAAACTAAATTCCCAATGGTACGGGGTCTCCTTGATATAAAATGGCATCCATCTTTAAGTATGTCCCTCAACACTGGATCGACCATAAGTATGGGTAAGTATCTTTGTACTATGTTAGTGATGTCCTGAAATTGCCTACTATACTGAGTGACAAAACACAACCTAGATCTATCCTCATTCGGTTTCCTCTTAGTGGAAAAAATCAAATCCTGTCGGCTCCTATTATTAACCTTGCTTATAGCTCTATGTATATGTCTCATTTTATAACCTCTATCCCTCAATCTGGCACTGACCTCCTTTTTCACTTTCTTATAATCACACTGTTTCACTACAATTTCCTTTTGGACCGAAAAAATTCACCCTTTGGAAGATTTCTAACCACTGTTGTGGATGACAACTAGATGCTGAAAAATTGCTATTGCCTGCAATTTTTTTTTCCCTTTTACGTACTATTTGATATTTTACCTGTATCCGTTATTTCTTACTAACCCTTAAACCCAAAAATTGATTATTTGGGGAAATGTGTCTCTACAAAATTTTAGATTGTCCTGTTCCCATTAATGTTTTCCCAAAAAAAACTTGGGTATGGAAGTAGATGATCCCTCCCAGATGAGCAGGGTATAAACCCCCCAATATATCTCCCAAAACCAATAAATCTATCTGAAAACGTTTTTGTTGGTGGAGTAGATATATTTTTTCCCCCCAATATGATAAAAAAAAATTGGAAAGTGACGGGAAAAAAAAACACGATCCCATTGGGGGGCCCTGTATCTGAAAATAAAAAAGTTTCCATTGAAAGAAAAAAAGTTTTTGGCCCCAAAAAGAAATTTGTCAAAAATAGAAAAAATTGTTTAAAGGGAAATTTCACTATATTGTGTGTATTGTTCAAAGAATGGGTGGGATGCATTGATTTGCTAAAATATGTGGTATAGAGTAAAAAGAGCATTTATTTCACATGAAACACTTTGGGGTAAGGGGTTTTTTCAAGAAAATTACCCCTCAACTTTTTTTAAATTTATTTTTCCTTGAGTCCCAAAGTTAGCTGGGGGATCTGAAAACTATTGGTTTTAGTTTTTGATCTAGCCAAGTATTGATATTTTCGTAAATAGACCCTTTATCCCCGATAGATCGGACGGAAAGGGGGGGGAAAAACCCTTTGGGATTTTGGGGAAGGGAAATGAAATTTTTAAATTTTTTTGGAAAATTAACTCCATGCTTTTTTAAGTTTGACTTTTAATAGCCTCCATAACTACACCTTACTCTAATAATTTAATCCCTTTTAGAAAAAATTTTTGTAGGATTAATGATAATTTTTTTTTAAAAAATTGGGTTACTGATAGCTTTATTTTTTAATTTTTCCCAAAGGGTTTTTAAAAATTCCCTGTCCAAACACAACAATTAAAACCCCCCTTGGTCAGTTGCTTTAAAAAACAAGGTAGGGTTGGGAGTTGTATCGGTTTCAATGCAAACAGACTCCCCTACGGGTTTTTTTCCTGTTCACCAGCCCTTTTTTTCAAATGAAGCCCCCGGGAAAGTTCCCTCTCACAACTTTTTTGGAAATCCCCTGACCGAAGTTCGGGAAATTTTAATAGGGAAAAAAATCACTATTTCCGATATATTGAATTTTTTACATCCTTACCGATATTAATATGATTTGGGATCATTTTTCTAAAATTTTCCAAAAGGGGGAAGGCCCTTTGCTCTGCAAAACCCCAGTCCCCGGGGAAAAAAAAATCTTTTTGTACCTCCGGGTAAAACCCATCCCCCAGCTGTTTTTTTTTTTTCTGTTACTGGGGGAATGGTAATGTTTTTTAACGTGAGTAACCAAATGAATCTGTTCATATTTTTAAATTGTGTTATCCCAAATTAAAATTTGTAGAGGGTACATAATTAAGGCCCTTACTCAAAAACCCAAAATTTTGGTCATGCGGAAAAAAATACAAGCAGATAAATTAAATTACAAAAAAAATCTTTGGTAGTGTTAGTGTCCCTCTGTAGCAGGCAAAGAATCTTTAGTATCCAGCATTTTTTCGGGGCAGTGTTCCCTGGTGCTTTCCCTCTTGAAAATATCTTGGGTAAAAACCTTTTATTTTTCCCTTTCCCCCCCGCCCGCCTCGTGCGTTTCTTGGGGCGTGATCGTCCCCGTTTCCCCGAAAGAGTTTTTTGGGGTCTTTTGTCACTTCCTGAAATTTCTCACCATGATCCGTCAAATCACCTGAATTTCAGAGTACGTAGTTGTCCGTGCCTGTTTTCCGAAATGTCAAACCCCCCAAAGGCAAGAAAAACTTCCCTCTTAAACACGCTTCCTACTTCTGTTTTTCTTTAAATAGATCTAGGGTAAACTTTTCATCCTTATCCAACTGCCATCTATAAATTTTTTTTCTGGGTTTAATCAAAGGAAATCCCCGTTAAATTTAGGGGTGCTTGACTGAAACAAAGTTTCCCCCTCACAGTTGGCAAAGTTTTTTACGTAAAATTCTCATCCAAGATTTTGTATGCAGGGTCTTCCTTAAAAGGAAAATAGAAATTTTTTTAGCCTCTTTCACTGTTTCTTCTAGTTTACTAAAAATATCCCGTTCAAATTTTAAAAATCAAACGCATAGATTGAGGAAAATCAGTAAAAAACCATTTTTTTCCCTTGCCCCGTATCAAATCATTTTCATAAAGGGGAAGGTGGGTTTTTTGTTAATCTTAAAACCTCTTGGAATCATATCCCTTTTCCCCAAAATTTTCTGTTAAAGGGAAATACAATCCCCCCATTCCCCAAAATTTCTGCTCAAAATCTTCTCCAAATTTTAAAAATTTTTGTGTTTCAAATTTCAAATTTATTTTTTGGGAATGGGGCTGTAGCCAAACCTGTTCCCCAAAAAAAACATTTAGCTCGTCAAAATCTGGGTTGATTTTTCCACTTTAAAAAAAGCCAAATTTAACAGATTTGGGGTTGAAATGCATTTGTGAGTCCCTGTTTAAAAGGTTAAATCATGGGGCCCCAGACCAATTTCAAATTTCAAAGCAAAAAAAATATATCCCCTTATTGTTTTTAGATATAACGGGGAGCAAACCTAATCTCAGCCAAAGTCAATTTCACTGTAAGAAAAAAATATATAAAATTTACGCTCCCCCGAAAAGGGCCCAACCCTGTGGTCCGTATGCCTCCCCTTGAGGATTTTTCGGCTGCGGGGGCTGCCTCCTCCCTCTCCAATGAAAGTGCTCACCCGGGAATTTTCACCCGGCTGTAGGTGTTCCCAAAGAATTTAAACTTGGAATGTAGAAAATACTCGGCATCTTACAGAGGGATTTCCCGAAGGGCATCGTGACAAAAAAGCACTCAGTTTTTTTAAAAAGGTTTTATGGGCCTTACAAAAAACGGAGTGCTTTTTTGCACGTTTGCCTTCTGGAATCCCCCTTTCCCCGTACCCAGTCCGGGGTTTTTCTACATTACAAGTTTGTTCTTTGGTTTTCCTACCCGGGTTTTTCATTCCCCCTGAGCAACCCTTCGTTGGAGAGGGAGGAGGCAGCCCCCCCAGTTAGGGAAATTTTCAAGAGGGGGCAATGGGACCACTTTTTCGGACATTTTCGGTCGAGGCCCCCTCTATATATCTTTTTTTTAAAGTGCCTCTCCGGGAAAGTTTTTCCAAGCCCACTCGCTTTTGAAGTGCCCGCCCCCTCTTGTTTGAATACTGGGGTTTTTTAAAAATGTACAGACTCTGTTTAATTAAGATATCCCGTATGAGATAAATACACACCCCGTATTTTTTTCTCCAAATGAACCCACTAAAAAAGCTTGGGGGAACCCCCTTTAATATAAATTGCCTCCCCAAATGGAAAAAAAAATTTACTTGTATGTGCCCCTTTTAAAAAAACCCCTTTATTTTCGAATATAAAAACACAAAAAAGGCTTAATTTAAAACCTTTGGGGGATTTAAAATTTCGCCCACAGAAAAACACCCGGAAAAAAATAACTGGTATTTTGGCGTATTTAAAACGCCGTGTTTTTACTGACTACAAAAGCAGAAACACAATTAAATTTAAACCCTTTGGATTTAAATTATGTACAGGAATCCCAGGAAAAAAAATTTCCCTCTTTTGGGGTTGGGAAAAAAATCCGTTTATTTTACCCGATACAATGCACAAACACGCTTAATTAACCTTTTGGGTATAAAAAAAAAGCTTAAGGAAAAAAATTTTGTCCCTTTTGGGGTTGGGAAAAACACCGTTTCTTTTTTTGACTACAATAGCACAAACATGCTTAATTAACCTTTGGATATAAATTATGCCACAGGAAAAATTTCGTCTTTGGTGTTGAAAAACACAGTTTATTTTACTGACTACAAAAGCAGAAACATGCTTAATTAACCTTCGGATATAAATGATGCTTTAGGAATCACCAGGAAAAATTTTGTCTTTGGCGTTGAAAAACAGTTTATTTTACTGACTACAATAGCACAAACACACTTAATTAACCTTTGGATATAAATTATGCTACAGGAAAAATTTCATCTTTGGCATTGAAAAACACAGTTTATTTTACTGACTACAATAGCACAAACACGCTTAATTAACCTTTGGATATAAATTATGCTACAGGAAAATTTCGTCTTTGGCATTGAAAAACACTGTTTATTTTACTGACTACAAAAGCACAAACACGCTTAATTAATCTTTGGATATAAATTATGCTACGGGAATCAACAGGAAAAATGTTGTCTTTGGTGTTGAAAAACACAGTTTCTTCTACTGACTACAAAAGCAGAAACACGCTTAATTAACCTTCTGTTACGTCAGAGGAGGTACATTGGGCCCTCACTGCCACTCAGCCCACTGTTCCCACCTACTTGGCGTGCTGCCCTAGATGGCAGACCCCAACTGGACTACAGTCCCTATGCTGCTAAGTGCAGGGCCGTCAGGGAAAACACATGGTCAAATGGTCCGGGTCGGTAACAGTCAAGAACGCCAAAGCCACAATCAGAAACCGAAGAATAAACAGGAAACAAGCCAGGGGTCAAACACGAGCGGGAACTAAGTACATAAACAAAGGACAAGACGAAGTCAAGTTAAGCTGAGGTCATAACAAAGGAAGCACTACCAAATATCACAAGGAACAACAGGGGAAACTTTTTCACAGGCAAGGCCTGAGAGCTCTGAGCTAGTTTAAAAGGTTTTCCCGGACACCGCCCCGGCAGCTGATTGGTGCGGCATCTGGGCCCTCTGATTGGCCTGACCAACACACCCCTTGTTGGGAGAGGCTGCAGAGCTGTCACTCCTGAGCTTCAAGCAGCACCTCTCCCAGGGCGTGGGTCCAGAGCAGAGGGTTTAACCCTTACCGGGCGTTGCCGCAAACAAACAGAAGGCTGCCTGCCTGGACGTATGACAGTACCCCCCCTTTTAGGAGGGGCCACCGGACCCTCCCCTGGTTTGGGTTTCTCTGGATGGGCATCGTGGAATCCCTAATAAGGGTCTTACCATTGTGAGCTTTAGCGGCTCTGGGATCTGACTTACGTGTTCGCAGAGAAGAAGA